>JAADYK010001207.1:0-10473 GCA_023338225.1 Halophytophthora batemanensis | reverse complement strand
GGTGGTGAGGGCGATGCCCTCGTTCAAGACGGGATCGTACGCGTTGTACCTGGAGCGGCTGGGGTACTTCTGGGAGCACCTGCACTTTCTGCTGGTAGTCTGCCGGGAGTGGCCGTTCCTCAAGCACAAGTTCTTGAACAAGCACCGTGCTCGGGTGGCAGTGACTGCCTTGGCGAGACGCATCGTACCTGAGGTCAGCATGAATACGTGCGTGGTGTACGGTGACTGGAGCCGGCGGTCGGGCGTCAAGGGGCACGCGAGCAGTCCGGTGAAGGGTCTGCGCCAGGTGCTGGCGAAGCGCGCGACAGTGGTTTCCATGAACGAGTTCAGGACGAGCATGCTCTGCTCGACGTGCCACTGTGAGCTTTCGCCCGCGTTCTACAACGTGGACACGAGTCTCCCCAGGCGCAGGCGCCGCAAGGGGAGGATGGCGTTCCGCGCGCGGGCGGGCGTGGCGAAAAGGACGGAGTGCCACGGCGTGCGCGTGTGCAAGAACGAGGAGTGCGAGGCGAAGTACTGGGACCGCGACGTGAACGCGGCCATCAACATCCTGGAGCTGCTCAAGTGCGCGCTCGCCGGCGAGCCCCGCCCTGTCGAGTTCCAGCGCTGACGAAAGACAATAAAGTTCTCGCACAGAGAACTCGTGGTGACGAGAAAGTCTCCACCCAGGTGACCGACGCGGGTCTTCAAAGGCAAGAAGCCCTGCATCTCAGGTCGAAAGTCCTGGATATTGCGTGACTCTTTACTGGAGGTGCGGCGAGAAGAGAAACTTAGGATTTTGTGCTAGGTGACATTCTCACTGTAAACCGTAGTACCTGACTGTCTTCCCCCCCTCAAAAGCTCCACATCTCCGAAATGGCTCCCTCGGGTCCTCCCGTGCATTGGCCAAAACTGCAGCGTCGTCGCTCTCGCATTGGTGGAAAACGCCTCGCTGTCCTCCTTGCGCGGCGCTCATTGGCGCAGCCAGGCGGCGCAGGGTCGCGGGGTAGGGGAGAGCGTCGGCCAGGGGGTAAGGGAGGCCACGTCCATCGTCACACCGCAATTAGGAAACGACCGTCTTCTCGGGCAGCATCAAGCGCCAAGGGCGTCAGTAGCGCCAAGGCCCAAGGCTCTCTCTCTCTCTCCTCCCCCCTCCATCCATCCATCTACCTACTCGCGTCGCGCGGCTGGAGGAGGCGAAGGGAAGCGTCTGCGTGTGGAGCAGGTGCATGGTCGAGATGTGGGAGGGAGGCACGCCGTCGTCACTGCTGCCGACGGCCCACCGGCGCACGCGCAATGCCAGCACGGGCAGCTTCACGGAGGTGCGGGACTCGCTGCCGCCGTCGCCGCATCAGCGCCACAAGGACCGGCGGGACTCGCCCAAGGTGCGGCGGCCGTCGTCTCCTCGTACGCGCGCCATGCGCCGTCTGCCTTGGCTGCTGGCGCTGCTGGTGGCGGGCTTTGCATTGGGCTACTATGCCCAGCTACTGGTGTTCTTTTGCCATGTGCGACTGGGCTTTACGGCCGAGGTGCTGGCCACGCAGGAGGTGGGGCTCGTGGAGAAGCTCACGGCCTCGCTCATTGAGCACACGCAGCGCGTCATCTTCGTGTGCAAGAAGACGAACTGGGACTTCATCGGCTTCGTGGCCAGTCCGCACTCGATCCTGTTCGCACACGAAGATGTGGAGGTGCCTGCAGCCATTGAAGACACACTGCGCGTGGTGCGACACGCTGGTGTGGACAGCTACTTGAACCTGCACAACAAGACGGTGACTATCATGAGCCACGTGCACGCTGCGGACCCGCGCAGCCACTTGCTCAAGCAAGACGACGAGGCTGTGATCTTCTGGCCGCACTACTACCAGTGCCTCAAGAAGTGCACTGACCTGGGTTCGTGCTACGCTGGCGACATGCACGTCAACATTGGCGACCCCAGCAACGCCAATTCGTACGTGTTCGCTACGGGTGGCTCATACTTTGTAGGCAACGAACTGCTGCAGTGCATGCTGGAGAAACCCATCTTCGTGGAGCTGGACGGTCTAGACTTCGGAGAAGACAAGACCGTCGGCAAGATGATCCACTACAACCGCTGCAAGGTGCAGTACGTGAGCTGCAAGTGGTTCAACAACGAGGAGGTGTACGCGCCCAACGCTGAGATCAAGATGAAGAAGGGCTACTCGGCTGATATCCGCGAGGACACAGTGTTATTAGGCAGGGACCAGCAGCAGCAGCCACCGCCAGCTCAAAACGACGACCACGTGCGGCGTGTCCTGGCAGCAAATCAGCCGCAAGAAGACGGACAAGGCGGTGGCGGCGCGTGATCGAGACGAGCAGGGTGCTCAAAGCGACCGTGTTAGCCAGCACCGCGGAGGGAGTGAAGGGCCACGACGCCAGCCTTTCTTGCCCTCTCCATGGGATGGAAATATAGTAATTGGGTCGGATGTCCGTGCGTCTTGGGAGGTACAACTGAGGAGAAGCGGAAGCTGCGACAACGGAGGACTGACAGCGTTCCGGGCATGCCTACTGCCTAGATATCGCTGCAGGTATCTTTGTTGACACTCCCGAGCTTCCAGTACGACAGCCAAGTGGGAGATCGGTGCGCAGACCTCTCCATATCCTCGATCGGACCGGGGAACAGCGTAGAGTGGAGTGGGAGGGAGCTTCACATGCATCACCAGGTAAGGTTTTCTCCCTCTTGCTCTCCCTGATTGCTGTAGGCTCTGTGTTGTTGCAAGCAGGCCGAGGATAGCTGCTGGATCTCTCGAAAGTCGGGGTCACTGCAGGAACGAAGATAAGAAGGCGAGGAACCAGGTACCAGCTAAAAGCGGGATGAAGCACGGCGTACACTATAAATACGGCCTCCAGGCGCAGTTACCTGCGGCTCTGGGCTCTTCCAGGCGCTAATCTCGCGTGTACAAGGCGTAGGAGGCTTGCTTCTGCTGAGCTACGGGCTGCCAAGACCCGAGCACACGTCTGCATCCAGAACTCTCGGCCAGCAGAGCGAAGCTCTTCGCTCTTCACTTCGCTCCAGTTGCCTATCGGAGGTTCACACACACGCACAAGTTCGTCAGCTCCTCCGCGCACCCATGGGCTGCGGAGCATCTCTGCTGCATCGCGCCGATGGGGAATGGAAAGTGAATCCCATGCCAAGCGCCGGAACTGGAGCAGGACCTGCCTCTAGCGCTGCGAGCGGAGGCAAGGCCGCTCGTTCCCCACTCACGAAGGAGCAGATCAACTCGCGCATCGTGTGTTCACCCAAGGCCATGAAGTCCAAGGTGACGTCCAAGCTCAGCGTCGAGTACGCCTTCGTCTCACAGCGTGGGTACTACCCGGACGGTACGTTTCTGTTTTCCTGAGAGCTTCAACTTGTCCTCGTTCTCTCTTGCTGTTATCAGTGTGACTCACGTACTTATGCTTCTTCCCACGTGTAGCGCTGGACAAACCGAACCAGGACAGTTGCACGATCTTGCCAGCTTTCACGGGAGACCCAGCCAAGATGTACTTTGGCGTCTTCGATGGCCACGGCACCACAGGCGACTTGTGCGCATCCTTTGTGCGCAAGGAGTGTCCCGAGCGCCTTGTACGCATCTTGGACCGCAAGAACTCGTCTTTCCTCGAAGCGTACTCCAAGTCTTTCGAGGAGACCAACGCGCGGCTGCACGCGTCGCGTATCGACGACAGTCTCAGCGGTACCACAGCCATCTGCTTGTTCTTGGACGGCGAGACCATCCACGTCGCCAATGTCGGCGACTCGCGCGCAGTCATTGCGACCATGAGCGAGGGAAAACTCGTGGCACAGCCGCTCTCCGTGGACCAAACCCCGTATCGATCGGTGCGTGCATAGACTGCTGGCTGGGATGTTCGGGTGGGAATGTACTGACGCTCTTGTGCTCTTGTGTGTGGTTGGAACAGGACGAGCGCGAGCGCGTACGGAGATCAGGCGCCAGAGTGCTCACAATGGATCAGCTGGAAGGCATCGCTCCTATTCATGACGTATGTCTCTATCAGACCAGCACAGTTCTCTTTGTGGTGTATGTCTCCAACTTACACTCTTGTGTCGATGGGGTGTAACGAATGTGGAGCAGAACTGGGCAGCGAACCTGAACGACCAAGTGGACGAGGATGGTGACCCACCGCGTATCTGGTCTCCCTACGGCGCGTTCCCTGGCACGGCCTTCACGCGCAGCCTCGGCGATGAGATCGCAGAGACTCTCGGAGTTATTGGCGTGCCGGAGATCACTTCGCTCCAGCTGACGGAAGACGACCGCTTCGTGGTGATCGCAAGCGACGGTGTATTCGAGTTCCTGACGAGTCAAGCGGTCGTGGACATGGTGGCGCAGTTCGAGGATCCGCTGGAAGCCTGCAAGAAGGTAGTGGCCGAGTCCTATCGTCTCTGGCTCACGTACGAACTACGCACGGACGACATTACGATCATCTGCGTGCACTTCCACTTCAACAACGGCACTGCATCCACCTCTGGGGCGGCAATTGGGCCTGCCACAGCCAGACGCCTCCACTCTCAGGGCACAGAGAAGGAGGCGATCCAGCAGCTACGACCCGTGCGTCGCGGTATGTCCAAGGAGAAGCGGCGCGCGCAGATGCGCAAGGACATGGCGCAGCTCGTGAAGGAGGAGGACTTGGCCTACCGCGTGAGCGACCACGCGATCCCCAAGACGTCAGCCGAGCTGCGGATGCTGGAGGCGCTCACGACAGGCAATTGGCTCTTCCGACAGCTCACGCAGGCGCAGAAGGAAGACATTTTCGCCGTCATGGAGCGTATCAATGTCCACGAAGGCGACGTGGTCATCCGGCAAGGCGACCCAGGCGACAAGTTCTACATTGTCGAGAGCGGTATCTACCAGGTGAGTGTTCGTGGAGCTGATGGTGGAGAAAATATCGTGCACACGTACACACAGGTAGCCATGGCACCCGGAGCGGAACTGGATCAGCCGCCAGCGTCCTTCGGCGAACTGGCGCTCATGCACAACAGTCCTCGGTCGTCCTCCGTGACGGCGCTATCCGCCGGAGTGCTCTGGGGCATCGACTGCCGAGCTTTCCGACGCGTATTCATCAAGGCACCCACGTCGGTGCTGGTGCAGACACTCAAGAAGGTGGACGTGCTCAAGACGCTCACCAAGACGCAGCTCGAGCGACTGGCCAACAACCTCACGGAGGTGTCGTTCCAGGATGGCGACTACATTATCAACCAGGGCGACGTGGGCCACACTTTCTACGTGATCCAGGAAGGCGCCGTGATCTGCACCATCTGGGAGGAAGATACGACCGCAGGCTCTGGCTCTGCGAGGAAGAAGACGTCCCGCGAGGTCCTTCGGCTCAAGAAGAACCAGTATTTTGGTGAGCGAGCATTGCTAAATGACGCGCCTCGAGCCGCCAACGTCATCTCCGTGGGCCGTACAAAGCTATTGCAGGTAGCACGTCGCGAGTTCGAAGAGGTGCTGGGCTCGCTGCAGGATATGATCGAAGCCGACCGCCAGCAGCGCGAGGCACGGCACAACTTTGAGACGGCCGTCAAGAATCTCATCTACAGTCCCTCGGGTGGACGACGTGACTCACTGGCGCTGCTGGGTCCGCTACGGCCGCAGGATCTACGCTTCCGATGCATGCTTCAAGCCACGGACTTTGGCTTCCTGGCGCTCTTCCAAGGCGTGAGCGACACAAAGCGCTTCTTCACGGTCAACGTGTTCTCGCTGCAGCAAGTGGCGGCTGACCGACGTGCCGACGAGGCAGCACGGTATGTTACAACGCACAAGACCATCCGACTGGACTCACCACTCATGCCAGAGATGGTGACGTCCTGGCGAGACGATCGCGCGTTATACCTGTCCTTCGACACGGTTATGGCGACGGATCTGGCGACGTTGCTAGCTGACGAGCCACAGGGACGTTTCAAAGACGAGCGAACGGCGCGGGTGTTCGCGGCTCAAGCCTTGTTGATGCTCGAGTACGTGCACCAGGCGGGCTACGCGTATCGCAACCTTAGCAGCGACAGCGTGATGCTGGATGCGAGTGGCTATCTCCAGCTACACGACTTCCGCCACATGAAGCGTCTTCCTGACGAGTCACGCACGTACACCATCTGCGGTACACCCGAGTACATGGCGCCCGAGATGGTCTCAGCCCGCGGTCACACATCCAGCGTGGATATCTGGTCGCTCGGCATCCTCATCTACGAAATGTTGTGTGGTCAGACGCCCTTCAGCGTCGGCAACACCGCCAAAGACGCCGGCAAAAGCTCCAATGATGGCGCCACGTCCCAGTTAAACGAGAAAGACGTGACCATGGCCGTGTACTCCAAGATCTCTCGCCATCGCAAGGGTGCACTGGAGTTCTCGCGCTCGGATCTGTCACCTGAAGCGTGCGACCTCGTACAGCAGCTGCTGGATCCGTTCCCGGACGCGCGACTGGGTGGACAAGGCATTGTGGACATCGACAAGGGCGGCTCCGTCATCCGTGCGCACCCGTGGTTCGAAGATATTAATTGGGTGGTGCTGGCGTCCAAGACGGTCGACGGAGACTTGGCCGAGACGCTCACCAAGCTGGTGGACGACCAGCTCGCAGTGGCCAGCGTTTCGGGTGCCGACATGCCAGCATTGGAGCCCGTGGACCCCAGTACGGGCGACTTGGACTGGCTGGACAACTTCTAACTCCTAGCGTCCGATTTCTAGGTAGACGAACCTCTCTATGCGCTGACGAGGAGAAAGATCCCAAAGCAGATGAAAGGTCGTACGCATCCAAATCTCACCTCGTCTCTAGGTCTCAAGACTCTCGAAGCACTTTCCGTCTTTCTCTGTACCAGCGGCGACTAACCAGCAGGGGGAATGGGAGCTAAGGAGGTGGAGCCGGCTCCGGACGGCACGCGCCCCATGATGATCTCCATGCGCGAGATGGAGACGCTGGGGCTCAAGACGGGCAGTGGGCTGCGCGAGACGGTGGAATTCAAGGTTTTCACGCGCGCCGAGGTGCTGCAGCAGATCCAGGACGTGGGCTTCATGTGCCCCTTCCACGAGTTCCGCGCCGAGATCAACAAGATGGCAGCGGGAGACGACGTGCTCATCGTAGCCGACCCCACGGAGACATACGGCGAGAACTGGCTGCTCTGTCTCACCAAGCGCGCCTTCGACTCACAGATGGAGCTCATCCAGACTCGAGAGCAGGAGCGGCTGGATGCTTTGGCCGCGCAGGAGAAGGAGGCGAATGAGGCTGCAGACGCCAACGACGTGACCAAGATCGTGTACGAAGACCACCCTGTGCTCTCCCGACCATGGATTTCAGCCACGGCACGCGAGACCCACGACGACGTCGAGTCGCTCACCGTGAAGCCCACACGGCCGTTGGTAAGTTCTCGCATTGCTTGCTGCCGTTGTGGCTGCAAACGGTGTCAAGTACCAAGGTGGCAAACTTGTCGTGACTGTCTCTGTATGTAGATCACCATCTCCGTGACCAAGATGTCCGACGAGCTGAACGCCGACTACAAGTTCAGTGATCGTGACTCTGATCAATGTACGTCTCGTCCTCTTAGTCCTTCTCTGCGCGTTCTTGCTAACACCCCTGGTGCCTACGTGTGCCCACTTGGTCTTGTTAGGCTTTGTGGAGTGGCGGCAGCACAAGGATCCGAACTACGAACTCACGCGGTTGGAGCAGGACGTGGGGCTGCAAGGCACGGCAGGGCTCGTGGACGGAACCACGCAGACCAGTTGGTTCCGCTCCGTGAACAGCGCACTGCAGTACGAGCCCATCGTGATGGAGGTGTCCCAGCAACGCAGTGAGATGGACAGCGAGGCTATGCAAGCCTTTTTGGCCCGCACGCTGCCGCGAGTGGAACGTGCGTTGCAACAGAACGAGACCATGGACGTGTTCCTGGACCCATTCGCGCACTTGCTGGAGGAAGAGGACGCTTCCCTGGGTAACAAGAACAACGAGAACACCATGCGCGAACTGCGGAGCTTTACGGACCTTGTGTACAGCAAGAACAAAACATTGCCGGCTGTGGCGTGGCACCCGCGTCGGCACGGCGTAGTGGCGGTTGCAGCCGCTGCTAATGCCTCCTTCGCTCGCCGTCTTGATCTACTGGATACCGTGGACAGCTCCTTCATCCTCATCTGGAACTTTGGCGACCTCATCCACCCACAGATTATGCTGGAAGCACCGCAGGACGTGCTAGCCATGCGCTTCAATCCGGCAGCACCGCATCTCGTGGCTGGCGGACTCTACAACGGTCAAGTCCTGGTCTGGGACTTCTCCAAGGCCGAACATCTGCTGTCCAAGATGAAGACCACCAAGTCTTCAGCTGGCGCGAGTGGCGCCGCTGCTGCTGGCTCGGGAGGCAAAGGCGGTCGTGGAGACGATGAGAGTCACAAGCAGATGCCGCCCGTCAAGCCGCTCTATGTGTCCTACATCGACGTGAGCCACCGTCGACCCGTGGCGGACCTTCAATGGTTACCTGCGGGCGTAGAAGTCAATAGCAGAGGCCATATCGTCGCCTCGACGGGTGCAGACGCCAATGCTGTAAACCAGTTTGTGACCATCGCCGCGGATGGCCAGGTAGCCTTCTGGGATCTGCGCTTCAAGGACCCTAAGTATCGCGGCATGACGCGCACCAAGGTGGACAAGACAGGACTTGGTGGCAAGGACGGCGCGTCACCTCCAGACGTCCACTTTGTGCCTATTTACTCCATTTCGCTGGGCAAAGTGGACAGTCCTGGAGAGCTCACGCTGCAAAGCTTCTGCCTTGAGAAGTTACGCGAAGAGACTGGAGGGACTGCGGCTGGTGGCTCGGGAGAAGGCAGCAGCGGGATGCCACTGCTTACTAGCCGCTTTTACTGCGGCACGGAGGAAGGAGAGTTCGTGTACGCCGACTGGCGACCCCATGCGGCGTCAAAAAGCGGGAAGGGAGAGGACGCTGGTGGACGTGGAGACGAAGGCGTGGAGTACGTGCAGTGGCTCTTCCGGGACCACTCGCGGCCGATCCTGGGACTCTGCTCGTCGCCTTTCTTCCCAAGTATCTTCCTCACCGCGAGCGAGTCGTATTTCCACCTCTGGAACGTAGCACACCAGCACGACGTGATTGGGGACGACCCAGCCAGTGGGGATGACCCTGACGCGGGGGGAGCCACCAATGGCCCCATCTTCGTGTCTCCGCTTGCAAGTTCGGCCATCACGTGTGTGGCGTTCTCTCCCTCACGACCCGGGGTCATCTTCTTGGGCAAAGCGGACGGAATGCTGGAGGTCTGGGACTTCTTGGACCAGTCGCATCGCTCCAGCTTATCCATGGGTGTCACGGCCTGCGCTCTCACGTCCATTGAGTTCCGCCCGCAGCTCGTGTCTGGTAATAACAGTGGTGGCGCAGGTGCTGCTTCTGGAGGCGGAGGCGGTGGTGCAGCTGCTGTAGGACGCTCGAAAGCTACTGACGGGGGACGAGGTCGATCAAACCCTGGAGCAGGGGTAGCGTCAAATGGCAATGCAGCGCCAGCTTCAATGCAAGTAAAGCAGCAGCTTGTGGCTATCGGCGACCAGATCGGCAACCTCCACATCCTGGAAGTTCCTCGTACGCTCTCAAGACCGACAAGTGGTGAACGTGCGACCATGGAAGCATACTTCAAGCGGGAGAGCGAGCGCATGAAAGCTGCTCGCGCCGCGACAGCCGAAACGTCCACTGGACTGAACAGCGAACCTGGTGGCGTCCCCAGTCTCCGTCAGAGTCGTGATGAAGATCCCAATGCGCGTCCAGGTACAGCCACCGCAGCTGCGATCGCGACACCTGCAGGGAAGGACAGTACGACCACCGGGGCCACTCCTGGTATGGCGAATGCTGGGGACGAAGCCTTCAAGCTTCTGGAGAGCGATTTCTGTCGCGAAATGGGCATCGAGACTGCAGCCTCGGCATGAAACATCATGCTGTGAGAGCGAGGACGAGGACAAGAGCGAGCGCGAGCGCGAGAGATCATTTCATACTTCGCATTCTGGGAAAGACGTGCTCGACTTCGACCACCGAAAGGCCGTGTTCCGCTGAAAGTGTCTCTCACTAGCTTGGCGTATCACTACCAAAACCTTGGCCCACCACAGACCGGAGCACTAACGGAGTTTCAGATCCACTTCACCAGGAACAGGTCACTCGAGCTCCACTAGCTCTCCAGCTGATGGCTCGGAAGGATGGTTGGTTAGTTGGTTTCATTTCGACATTCCTGTCCTGATTACTACTACTGCATGCACACACGAAGCTCTGCTCTCCAGCAGTCCCAGCCCCTGCACGTGGACTACGCCACGCGCACCTAGTGAAGCCCAACGTACGTGTCGGGGGAATCACAGCTCACTGCGCTGCACGACGCCGCACTACCCGCCTAGAAGCGGTACTCCGGGTGCGGCCCGCGGCTCTTCTCCGGGTGGTGGTAGCCGATCAGACCCTCGTACACCAGCGCGCCAAAGGCGCCGCCCGTGATGGGAGCCACAATGGGAACCCAGAAGTAGTAGTGGTTG
>JAADYK010001206.1:0-10474 GCA_023338225.1 Halophytophthora batemanensis | reverse complement strand
GCAGCCCCAACGCTGCCCATTCCACGGCCACACCAGGCGACGAAGTGTTGCATGCGAGCTCAACATCCAGCTGGCTTAATTCCCACGGAATGGGGCGTTGGAGGTAACCGTAGTTCCATTGTCCCTGAACGACAAGCGATAGGAACGGTATCGTATCAGAGACTTCCAGACTGGTGTTCACACCTGTCATGTGCATGTGCATCTGGCACGTCGCTGACTTGTCGCCTGTGGCTGATGTCGATCTCCAGTACCCGCGCAGCACGAGCGAGAGCCCTGCTGCAAAATGTAGTCCTGCGAACGACCTCGTTAATGAGATCGTCGTGGAAGTTGGGTCTCGGAGTGATAGCACAGCGCTGGTGAACGTACGCAGTAGCGAGTTGTCTCGAGTCAGTGCCATCTCGAGCGTCGAGGAAGTGCCAGTAGATTTCCAGAGTCGATGGACCTCACTCTCGGTTGAGAGGTGCCAAGCATCGGCCCAGCCGCTCAGTGGGAGCGGGTCAAGTGGTAGGGACTCGGACACTGGATAGCAAGCATGAGTTGGTTCCTGCACTTCGACGAGCAACTGGAATAAACCAGGGATGCTGATCACTACTGTCGTGGAAGCTAACTCCGCCAATTGTGCTGAAGTAGGCAGTGCTCGCATCGTCACGCCCACAACCGGAAGGGAGTGTGAATCAGAAGAGAAGGCGGTCGTTTGGACAGCAAGAACGAGGCCAGCAGGGTCGTCCAGAACTTGGGTGCTGGCAGACGCCACTGCATCTCGTTGCTCAAAAGCCTGGCGGATTCTCTCAGGGATCATCTCCTCCGTTTCATCGTACTCTACAGCTTTCATCACACCAGTCGCGTCGGGGAATGCTGTAAATCTGGGAGATAGCGCGAACGCAAATACACTCTGAGCTCGAAGAGCGTCCGCCAGCGACCTGGGCGTCCTGGTGGTGCTGTCAGCGGTGAGCGCCTCGCTACCCACGACCAAGAGGTGTCGGCGAGCTTGCGATGGCCATTTCGCGCCAGCTTCTAGTTCCAGCAATCCATCAATCAGCCACTGCCAGTCCAGCGGTTCTTCTTGCACCGCCGAAACGTTGGAGGTCACAAGTGTACGGGCTGCGTCAAGGAAGTCCACCAAATCGTCATAGAACTCCACGTCCGAGGCTGGGAATGCGCTCAACAGTCCCATCCGAACGCCATTTGGGGTCGAACGATAGACCAGTTGCAACTCCGCGATAGTTGCAGGCAAGAGATCCACGAATGCGTCGGCTGCAGAAGCTGTTGGATCAATGGCTACCAGCAGATTCAGCGGGTGGTCGCGCAGATCCACGCCAAGGTTAGAGTCTGTGACTCCCACCTCTGGAGTCAGCGTGGCTTGAGTCACGACGAGTCGGTCCAGCACCACTGAGGCAAGCGCACTCCCCGTGTCTTGACGCGAGTACTGGGTCACAATGGATCGGCCGGTTTCCCCACCGCCCTCACCATTCATGTCATCGAGGTAGAAGATGAGTTTGCGGTCGAAATCGCTGGAGACTGCACTGGGGTCTGCTCCAACCACGTCTTCCAGCGCTAGTGAGAAGAAGCGACACCCACTTTTCGGTGACAGGTCTGCGATCGGGATCACAAGCAATTTTTCTTCTTCCCCTGGGTCAAACGCGATAGTGGCAGGCAGCGAAGAGCCCGTGGCCGACAAATTGGTTGCGCCCCAGACAACTGTTGCCTGGAGCGACGAGTCCAGAGGCCCGGAGCGAGCAATCTGGACCTCAATATCTCCTCCTGTGGACGCGGCTGATGCGATCACCAGCTGGACTGGCGCAGCGGGAAAGTAGAGCACTGCAGGTGAGGCAATGGTGCTGCCAATCTGTGCCTCGGTGACAGGCACGCTGCAGTCGCCACCCACCCAACCAGATGCGCATGCACAGCCTCCATAGATGCATTCACCATTACCGGAGCACAGCACACCATTGCGTCCGTCCACGCATCCTGGTAGTGATGTTGGCCGTGCCGTGCTGCAAGAGATGCAGTTCCGCCACGCGCCCATGGAGAACGCGTCGTCTTCACACGCAGCGCAGGATGCGGCCCCGCGGCCGTCGCTGTAGCTCATGGACGGACAGGACGCACAACCGAGTGAGTCGTCCAATGATGCTGTCGATGCACTTACTCCCTGTCCACCAAAGAAGCTGCCTGGAGAACACGTCGAACAGAAGCCGCTCGGCTCCGGATACGTCCCTGCGCCGCATGCTTGGCAGTTGGAGCCATCGAGAAATGACCCTGTGTCACACAGTTGACATGCGTCAAGACCCGTCGCACCCACGTCGCTCGTAAATGCTCCTGCTGGACAGAGTTGGCACTCGAGAGAGCCTGCATCTGGAGCGTACGAGCCTCTTGGACACGGCAAGCAGGCACCGTCGGTGTCATCTGAAGCATAAAATCCTGCACTGCACAGTTGACACTCGCCTTCAAGCAGCGTGGACCCTAGGGGACACGTCTGGCACTCGGTTTGTCCGGTAGAAGTCGTGAACTTGAACGTTGGACACGCTTTGCAGCTGGAAGACGATGCGCCGAGGGACGAACTGGACGTATTGGCCGGACAAGCAGAGCACGCCACGTCGCCAGCGTCGCTGAAGAAGCCTCGAGGGCAGTCAAAGCATGCGGACGAGCCGTTGCGTGGCGTATACGTCCCGGCAGCACAGTCTCGACACGACGCAGATCCGTCAGAGCTCCACTTGCCCATGGGACAGAGCTCACAAACGGACGAGTTGGTGCTGGAGAAGGTGCCAGCCGCACAGCTGGAGCAAGAAGAAGCCCCGTCCACGGCTCCAAACGTCCCAGCAGCACAAGCGACGCATGTGGCGCTCGAGATGGCGCCCTTTGCTTGGGAATATGTGCCTGCGGGACAAGAATCGCAGGGCGTGTCGCCCGTCTTGCCCACTTGCGAGCTGTAAGTGCCAACGGGACACGCGGAACACTCTGCGGCTCCTACGGCTGAGAACGTTCCTGGTCGGCAGTGCAGACAGTTGCGCGTGCCGCTCTCCAGGAAGGAGCCAGACGGACACGGGATGCAGACGTAGTTGCCTGTAATAGAGCAGAAGGTGATCTTGAGTCCCGTGGCGCAGAACGGCGCATCGTAGTCGGCCATCTCCATGCGGTTCTTCACGACAGCGTAGCGGTCTTTCCCCCCAAAGAGAAGCAGAGTCGTAGTTGACGGGAAAAAGGACAGCGAGTGACCCCGACGTCGCGGCGTGAAGTCGGTTTCAAAGCGCAGTCGCACCCACTGGGTGGCATTCACGTTGAGCTCCCACGTGTCGCTGAGGAAGTCGTTGGGGAAGGTGTACGACCCACCGGCCAGTGCCAGCTTGCCTTCATCCACGAATGTCATACTGGCCCCATAGCGCGCTCCAGGAGTGGTGCCAATCGGTGCCAGCAGCTCCCACGTGTAGGTCTGGTACTCCACTGCTACGGCACTGGACACAGCAGGCGGACACAAGCGCCAGAGTTCGTCGAAGATGACGCCTTCCTGGACGTTCTTACCGCCGTAGATCACCACACACACAAGTTTGGAGGACGAGAAGAGCCTGGATGTGGCCATGGCCGAGTGGTAGGCTCTGGGCAAAGGCACGGCGTCTGTCAAAGGCTCGGCCTGCAGCTTGCGCCAGACGAGTTTGGGTCCACGGTCCGTGCAGGGCCGAACCACCGAGGCTGCGCTCTTGGTAATCACAGCCAGGTGTAGCTCTCCCAGCTCCTCATAGTCCTCGGACATGCCGCCAAAGACCAGCGCGCCGATTGTTGTCGAGTTTTCGAACACTTTAGTGAAGGAATGACCCACACGGGTGCCAGGCGCAGCGGAGACGCTCTCAGCGTCCGTGGCAGGCACAAGCTGGTCCCAGAAGATGTTGGCCGAACTGCCGTCCACACAGCCACGCCAGACGTCGGCCAAGAATTCGCGGTTCTGGCCGCCAAAAAGGAAGACGGCACCACTTGCCTCTACGAAGCTCGCGTGCTCGGCGCGACTGGCAGGCGACACGAACACGTCCTCAACGCGTTGCTTGCTGGTGGACGTTGAGGTCTGGTAAGCCGATGAGACGGCCGAGAGGATCTGGTCCTGAGGTGACAGGAAGGCGTTGGACGCCACGTGGAAGACCAGCACGGGATTCGTGACCACAGGCTGCGCTGACTCGTACTCGATACCACCCAGAAGCAGCAGACGGTCCGAGACAGCGGCGCTGCTGGCCACCAGCGCTTCACCGCAATGCGAGACGCGCGTGAAGTTCTGTTCGCCCTCCAGCACGCGCCAAGTTAGCCATGCCGACGAGTTCTGCGCCACGCTGGCCCCCTCACAGTTGCTCTCCGACAGCTCCGTCGCCACGGTAGCTGCCAGCTCCACACTCACCCACAGCCACAGCCAGAACCAGAGGCCTGCACGCCACGTCGTCATGGCCGCAGCGGATCTTCTCGACGCTGCAAGTCGGAGGTCACCGGACTCGGATCGCGACCGTTGAGCCGCCTCCAGCGTCTTCATCCGGCTGTCCTGCAGTCCACAAGTCCATTCCGGCGACGTGGAGCCTGGCAGCATGGCAGACGCACAGGCGACACGCGTGGCCACGCTGGAGTTGGCGCTGGCGCAGCTCGAGGAGGCTGCGGCCACGCACAAGCTGCAACTGGAGGAGCAGACGGCGGCGCTCAACGCCAAGGAGCTGCTGCTGGCGCGCAAGAGCGAGCACGTGGAGGAGTTGCAGACGGCGCTGAGCACGCTGGGCGAGCGGTTGGCGGCGCAGACGCGCGAGATGCAGGCGCTGACCGCGCGTCGGGACGAGCTGCGCGTGGAGCTGCGACAGAGCGAGCACGAGTTCGACATGCTGAGTGCAGCGCTGGACACGCGCACGCAGGCGCTAGAGGCGGCGGCCGAGCGCGAGCGACTGCTGCGACAGGAGCTGGAGCGTGCGCAGACGCTCGTGCGTCGGCTGGAACGCAGTGTGGAGTCTTTACAGCAGCAGCCGGAGGTGGCCGACGCCTGCTTGTCGCCGCGTAGTTTCCAGGAGAACCAGCTTATCCGTCTGCGGGACGACGCGCTGGAGGCCAAGACGCGCGAGCTGTGGCTGCTGTCCGGCCAGAATGACCAGCTTCGCGCGCAGCTGGACGCGCTGGAGACGGCGCTGCAGCAGCTACAGAGCAGCGTGGCGGCTCGCGAGAACGACGTCGTGCGGCGCCAGCGCCAGGTGGATCGGCTGGAGAGCGAACTGGAGGCGCTGCAGGCCAGCCGCAGTCAAGCACAGGGTCGCGAGCAGGCCATGGAGGTGGCCACCGCGCAAAACGCCAAGCTGCTGCAGGCGCTGGAGGCCCAAGAGCGTGCTGTGGGCGAGCTGCAGACCAAGCTGCAAGCTTCGGAGCGCGAGTGCCAGCAACTGCGGGAGGCTCAGCGCCAGCAGCGCACACTGGCGGCCGAGAGCGAAGTGGAGTCGCAGCTGCAGACGCGGCAGACACAGGAGCAGGCGGCTCTGCTGGACGCGCTGCAGCTCAAGCTCAGTCGGGAGCGCCAGACGCTGAGCCAGACATTGGCCGAGACGCAGTTGGAGCACCAGATGCAGCTGGCCAAGACGCACAGCGAGCTGGTGCTGCGGCGCAACAAGCAGTACGAGCTCTCCCTGCGACTGCAGGACGTGGAGGCACGACTGCACAGTGCTGAGGACGGCCGCGAGAGTGCCCAGGAGCAGCTCGCCGCCGCCGTGGACCGGATGCACGAGCTGGAGCGAGTGCTGAGCGACGCACTGGAGCGCAAGACGCAGCTGGAGACGCAGCTACAAGCGCAGCAAGCCGCCGAGGCCTCCGCCGCCACGCAGCAGAGCGCCAAACTGGCCGAGACGCAGCGCGAAGTGGGTGTTCTGCGTCAGCAACTGGCCAAGCAGGACACGGCTCTGGCCGCTCGGGTGACGCTGGAGAAGCAGCACGCGCTGGAGCTGCGGGAGCTGCAGCAGTTGTTGGACAAGCAGCGACAGCGCGCGCAGGAGCTCCAGGAGCGCGTGGGGAGACTCGTGCATGACGTGAACCGCGAGGCGCAAGCGCGAGCTGCTGCAGAGCTGGAGAGAACGCTACTACGCGACCAACTGGAGACGCAGCGCGCTCAGGCCGAGGTTGCGACTCGCGAGCGACTGCAGCAGGCGCAACAGGCCGAGGAGCGACGTCAGAAGCTTGAGGAGCGACTGGCGCAACTTGCAGCCGAGTTCCGCGTCGTCCAGAGCGCTCGAGCCAAGCTGCTGGTCAAGTTCGTCAACGTCTGGGGGCGGGCGCCGGCCTTCGCCTCGGATACGGACGTACTAGAGCTGCGAGAGTGTGGTCTGGTAGATGCGGACCTGCAGCCACTGCTGAGGACGCTGGAGGACACCTCTGGCGAGAGACTGCGACGGGTGGATCTGCGTGGCAACCGACTCACGAGTGAGGCGATGGGTCGGCTGGTGGCCTTCCTCAAGCGACTAGCGACGCGTCTGGTTCACGGTGCGGCAGGCATCCACGAGTTGGATCTGCGCCAGAACTGCATCTCGCTAGACGGTGTCCGCGCGGTGGCCAGCGGTTTGGAGACGCTCGTGTCGAGGCGAGACCAGGACGCCCACAGCGACAGTGACGGCTCCAGCGTGCTCCAGCGCGTGGTGGCGAGCGATGACGGACGGATTGAGTGCTTCGCGACGGCCAGCGGCCAGCAAGAGGCGCCACTAGTTCCTGTACTGGTGGTGGACGTGTCGGGTAATACTGATGCCGACTGGCTGGTGTCTGAAGCGCGTCAACTCCAGCAGCAACTGCGAAGGCGACGCAGTAAGCCCAGCCACACAGGCGATGGAGACACGGCTGACAGTAGCAACAACCGCAGCGGGGCGATGCATCTGCTGCAGGGCTCGCTGCGTTCTGGTCGAGACGCCGCACTGGAGGAGATCTACGGTTTAGACCTCGTCAGTGTCTTCATGGGCTCTGACAAACCCGACAAGCTTGACAAGCTCGCGCCAGCCAGTAGTAGCAAGACTGGCAGCAGTACCTCAGGTTCGCGACGACGGAGGACGAGTGTGGACGCTAACCCCGCGCTCGCACTGCCGTCTCCAGCCTCTCGCGTGAGCTCTGAGGTTACCATAACCAGCAGCTCCCCGAGAACCAGCGATAGTCGAAGCGGCAGTTCTGCATGTTTGACTGCATCCGTGTCACTGCCGAAGCTGTCGGGATAAGCAGGGAAGAGAGCAAGCGAACCAGGTGAAGCCCGCGGCGTAGGGGGGCCACAGGAGGCGTCCGAGGCCTCGCATTTATTCTCTTGGTCTGAGTGACAGCCACATCACACCACGCCACAGCACAGCACCAGTCTCTATATGTCACCTACTTCTTGGTGGTGAGCACACGGTTCTTGTACTCGTCGATGGTGCCGCGGAAGCGCGATACCTTTTGGTCGCCCACGACCCAGAGCTCCTCGCAGACGCTGTTGACAAAGTGCTGGTCGTGCGATACGACGACAACACCGCCCTTGTACTCGCGCAGCGCGTCGATGAGCGCATCGATGGTCTCCATATCCAGGTGGTTCGTGGGCTCATCCAGCACCACCACGTGCGGCAGGCGCCACGTCATGAGCGCGAAACCCACTCGGGATTTCTGGCCACCTGACAACGTCCGCGTGGGTTTAATGGCCAGCTCACCCGAGAGGTTGAAACGTCCCAGGTGCGCACGGAACTCGTCCGGTTCGTGGCCTGGATACAGCTCCATCATGTTCTGCACGGCCGACTTGGACAGGTCCAGCGAGTCCACGTGGTGCTGCGTGAAGGTGGAGACGCGCAGTCGCGGGTTCAAGGTGACCGAGCCTTCCGTGGGTCGCAACTTGCCCAGCATGACGTTGATGAGCGTAGATTTACCGGAGCCATTGACACCTAAGATACCAATGCGACTGGACATGTCGATGCCCATGTGAACGTCTGAGAAGAGCTTGGGGGACTCGGGCGAGTAGCGGAAGCCCACGCCTTCCACAGCGATGATCGGGCGACCCAGCGGCTCGGCCGGCGGGAAGTGCATGCGGAAGGCGTGCTCATCCTCGGGCTCGTCGATGAGCTCCGTGCGCAGGATCTTGTCCAGCGCCTTGACACGAGACTGCACCAGCGGTGCCTTCTTGGCGTTGGCTCGGAAGCGCTCAATAAAGTCGCGCATGTGCGTGATCTTCATCTGCTGCGCCTCGTAGGCCTTGCGCTGCTGCCGCAGGTTCTCCTTCATGGTGCGCTCGAAGGTGTTGTAGTCGCCCTTGTAGTACACCAGCTTCTGCTGCGTCAGATGTACAATGTCCGTGGTCACGGCGTTCAGGAAGTTGCGGTCGTGCGACACCACGATCATCTGCTTGTCGTACTTTTCCAGATAGTGCTCCAGCCAGATCACAGCTTCCAGGTCCAAGTGGTTCGTGGGCTCATCCAGCAGCAGCAGATCCGGTGCCATGAACAGCGCGCCTGCCAGCGCCGTGCGCATGCGCCAGCCACCCGACAGCGCCTTGGCCGGCCCGTCCACCACGTGGTCCGGGAACTGCAGGCCGTTCAAAATGGCTCTTGCGCGCGCTTCCGCCGTGTCCGAGTCGATGTTCACCAGTCGCTCGTAGATGGTCTTGAGACGCTCGCCGTGGTCGGCTCCTTGCTCGCTCTCTTCCGCCAACAACTGCTTCTCCTCAGCCAGCAGCATAGTGCGCTCGTAGTCGCTGGAAAGCACCACGTCCAGCACACTCTTGGTCTCCATGCTGAGTTTCGAGGCCGATTCCTGCTCCACCAGCTGCATGCGGATGTGCCTGGGGAAGCCTTCCAGTTCGTAGTGCGAGATGAAGCGCAGCAGGGTCGTTTTACCGGCGCCGTTCTTACCGATCAGTCCATAACGACGGCCAGCCACGAGCTTCAGCGCAGTGTCGCTCAGTAGCGTTTTCCCCTTGAAGTTGATGCTCAGACGCGGCACATGGATGTCGCGCTCGCCGTTGTCCTGACTCAGATCCGGCAGGAAACGAGCGTCCTCCCACTCGCGGTCCAGTTCCGCTGCTTCTTCCTCGCGTTCGGCCGCCAACTTGTCCGACTTGATCTGCTTGCGCACCTGGCGCGCCGACTGCGTCGACTGCTGCGCCTCCAGCTCCGCGTTGGTCGTGGCGCGGATCTTGTCAAATCCCCACATGCGCACCAGCAACTGCTCCGCGTCCGCCGCGCCCGCGTCCTGCCGCGCCTGCTCCTCGATGCTCTGCGCGTTCTCCAGCACGCGGATATCTTCTCCATTGCCGCTGTCCTGGGCCGCCGCCAGGGCGGGAGACGCCAGCAGCGCCTTCGCCAGTAGCGCACAAAGTGCTTCCGCCCCCGTCTCGTCCGACGCCAGGTCGTAACTCAGCAGGAAAGGCGCCACGCTCTCGTTCAGCAGCGCTGTGAGCGACTTGGCGTCCGTGGGCGTTTCTTCCTCCAGCTGGTCGGCCACAGCGCCGCCCAAGTACTCGAGCACATTCTCGTCCAGGCCGCGTAGCGTGGCGGACAGCACCGCGGTCACCGCCTGCTCCATGGCGGATATGGGGGCGCAGGGAGAGAGGAGGGGGGGCGATGCAGACGCAGATGCAGACGCAGATGCAGATGCAGGTGCAGCCTTCGCGGTGTGAGGTCCAACCAGGGAAGGGAGACGAGAGAGACACGAAAAACCTGCGTTGTGGCATAATTGAACACTCGATTCAGTCGGGAGGGTCCGACGAGCGCATAGTGAAATCAAGTACACTGCCGGGATGCGCTCCGTTCGCCGACAAGCGGACCAATCACAGAGCCTTTTCCACAATCCAGCGAATCATCTACGCCCATTCGGCCAATGCACTCTTTCTGCAACGAGAGAGATCCATGACGTTGGCTCAAGGTGACCTCTTCGTTGGCAACGCCTCGAGATCTCTCCACGTTACCACGAGATACCAATGTCCTGGTCCTGGTCCTAGAAGACGTACCGTTTTCTGTTTCGGGTCGATGTGTGCGACCAAGCGCACGCGCAACGAACAACCAGGGAGCAAGGATCTCCGGGCACCCGGACTTCCCAGGAGCCCGAGTGAGCAGGTGCTCGTTCTTGAGGTAGATGTTGCGCGCGGCGTTCACGTCGCGGTCAATCGTCAGGCTGCAATGAGAGCACGGAAAGCCCTTGTCGCTGGTGATGCTGCGGTTGAGTCTTCCGCAGCACGAGCATGTCTTCGTCGTGTAGTGCTCTTCACACTCGATCATCCTTCCTCCAGCACGGCCCATCTTGCACGACAGCAGTGCTTTGAACTTGTAGTGAGACTACACCAGCATTGTGCGCGAGGTCTTATTGGAGATGCGCTTCTGCTTCGGCGTCATGTCTTGCATCTGGCACGACAGGAGGAGGACTCCCGTGTAGTTCGTTGAGAGCCAGCTGGACACCTTGTGGTGCACGTCTGTGACCAAGGCCCTCGCACAAAGGAAGCCGAGTCCATGACTTCTTCGGGCACCTCAAGGTGGTGGTCGGGAAGGTT
>JAADYK010001205.1:0-10492 GCA_023338225.1 Halophytophthora batemanensis | reverse complement strand
CTGAGTTACAGCGAATTAGCCAAATCATAAAGCGAGCGTACGAGTTTCTGTAGACGTCACGTGAGCGCTTTGATATGGTGTTCGCCATGATCTCGTTAGCTTTGGCACGGAGAGCGTCGTGGTCCATGCCGTCGCCTTCAGCATCGAGTTCCGTCACCGTTTGAGCTTGCTCGTCGGGGAGAGACATCGCTACGAAGCAACACGGTCCTTATGTCGTCAAGTCTGTGCGTGTGGAGAGGAGCTACAGCGCCTTTAAACCCTGCTGTCAATCACGCGCTGTCACCACGTGCTTGGGACACGGAAAGAGCTTGCTAGCACTAGTCACTTCGCGGGGATGTCAACGCTGTTGCTTGGTTCGGATCATGTTTTTCGTTGCTCTGTATCGAAAGGTCGCAGCGCAGTGGGGGACGGCAATCCCCCAAAATCAGCAATTTCAACCGCTATGACCACGTTCATACAAAACTAAAGTGTAACCACCTGTTTGCAAAGTCGCTTTTATGGAAAATGAGGGACCTGCCACCCCCCCCCCACAATGCCCTCTGAGCGCTTCTCATCCCTCTAAATCCGGAGAATGTTAGAATGCTTTGCGAGTAAAGGTCGAATCGGATGGTTCGCAAGTATTTGCGCTTGCTTCTGAGCCAAAACGAGTATTTGAAAGGAACGGATGGTTTCCAAGTGCGCCTCAACTTAGGAGGAGTTTTAAGCTAACCCACTCGGTTCATGGTATTAGAACACGTGGTTGCTCTGCCAAAGCGACCAAAAGGCATTTTCAGCTTCACTAGCAACGCAGCACACCACTAGCCTCGCACCAACGCTCTCGGAGAAGTATACACGCTCTAGATGAGAACTCGGCTTCTACAGGTCAGACCCCGCTGCGCGAGGTCCCTGCCGGGCTTGCAGCAGGCGCCGCCCAGTGTCGATGTCGTTTTAAACCACCAGGCGGCCGCCAGTAGCGACCCCCTCTATCCCCACCCAACTCCCAAGTCTCATGCGATAATAATACAACCTCTGTCGTGTTTCTGTCATCGGACAAGAGCAAGCCGGACCAAGCTAATGTGAGGCAGCACGGAGCGTATACACAGTGGTCGCGGTGTATACTACACTGAAGGAAGCAAAAATATTGATCGACAGCTTTGGCAGCGGCATTTCTAAACACCTCTACAATTACGGCAGGTGTGGGGAGGACAAGGGTGTCTATCACTGCATCGCGTACGTCGGCTGCGAGGAACGAAGTCGTGTTGTAGCAGACCTGGGGGTGCAATTTTCATACGTCCTTGAGCAAGTTGGTCATCATACGCTGACCCCACGTTGACAAAGAAGCGAGGCCTTCCTGGCGGTTTCCGGCGCGATGTGAAGGACCTCCTCTTAGGTTGTGATTCTCAAATGTGCCGCAAAGTGCTCCTTCAGCGCTGCGCAAATGCACCGAATACACTTGCAGAGATACCCGCTGACACTCAGTTAAAGAACTACAAGTCGTAGATCAAGCGGAGAGCATAAGGCGATGTGTCTGTATTTTTGTTTGCTTGCATTTGTCATTGTCTAGCCAGTTGCCTATGCTGCTGTCTACTTCTTGGTAAATCCCTTTGGTGGCTGGAAAATGAACGACATGGCCGACCCTCTCAAGTGGGTGACATCAAACTTGTCAACAATAAAGGAGGAGTTCTTTGGAGCGGGCAGTTCCGGCACGAGCGAGAACTTTAACGCTGAGGAAGATGAGGAAGCTTTTTCCGCGCGGGACTCTATTTCAAACATCGTGGCATTGTTCTTGACTTTATTGAGCACGAAATTGTCGACGGCACCGGAGCCAAGATTTCGTGTTTCAGTTTGGTCATGACATCCTATGCTACCATCTGCAACGTGTTCGATGCCGACGCAAGACAACACGACGACGGCCTCCTGGGCACGACTAACGGGCCTAGAAGCTGCATTTCGGTAAGTGACTCTTGTTTCGTGTTGCGTTCGCTTTTCTGGTAAATGTGTTTAACCGTGCAGTTGCATGTATGTTGTGTTTATTGATGTATTGCCTACAAATACGCGGATGGATAGACACTAGTAGATTTCGGTACGGACGCCACACACCACGGGCGGAAACACTACGCTAAAACGTTCGTACCGTGGGCGTGTGTGCTTGTCCGAATTAAACGCCAGGAGGTGTACGCTTCACTTTCCCTTTCCGTTTGAAAATGCACCGCTCTGTTCTTTGGTTGTGATCTGCCCCTGTCATTCGGCAGATTGGATCGTATCACAGGTGTCTCAAGCGCCTACACAGAAGTATGGTCATCTATCGTGATCCGCGATTTTTACTCTATCTGGTGCGCGAGAGTGGTGAGAGGGACAGACTGAGGCTGCTCGCAGACAGCGATTTCTTCGCAATACATGTGAGCGTGAATATCCAGTATCTGGTCAAGGCTCGGTCAAAGAAACAATTTCGAGCACTATCGGGCGTCATTTGGGGGTTCTGGTTTTTTGTATTGCTGGCGCACTCAAAGCGAAGGCGAGTATGCAGCATATTTGCAAACGTACAACTTCGAAGGTGGTGGGGGTTCTACTCATCTGCGGCACCAGACGTGGCTATCTCAAGATGCAATTCAATCACACCACAAGATCATCAAGGGAACGTGTGTGCCTTCGCTTTGCATGAGCATCGCTGGTGCTTAAGCGATGTAATCCCGAATATCCTGCTTCATCAAGCCACACAGTCACTACGACATCAAATCTACCATTTTTTGTGCAGATATCATGATTTATATGTGCTGTTGGATATAATTGGGCGCGCTAACTTGCTCCGCAGTTGTCTTCACAGACCCATTATGCAGCAATGCTGTGGGTAGAGTAAAACACTGGTGGGAAACAAGGCTTACTACTATTCGATCAAGAGTTTGTTCTCCAAACAGCTGGCGGGTATGCTTTTTCAATGTCAGCAAGTTCGTGACGACAAGCACAAACATTTGCAGTGTATCTCTTACGCGGCAGCGGGTGCAGCAGTATGTATCAATTCTAATGTCGCAGTTTGAACAATCCATGCATACCAAAACTATAACTGACATCTGCGTGCTCAATGATGCATTTGCAGGTACGTAAACTCCCTTCGCGATAAGCTTCCCAAGAATATGCCAGCTCACAAACTGCAACTCTACTGTCTTTCAATGCACCAAGTCAGCATACGCTGTTGCAAGAATCTAGACAGTGTTACACCATCCACCCCCTCGCATAACCATAGACCAGGCACGAGATTACTTGTTGTGCTTCATCTATTTTCTACTTCTCTAGTTCGTGTTCGTTTCCTGACCATTCATGCATGCATTTTTGTTAGATCAAGCAAGTACGCGCCAAGTACAAATGCGACCGCGTGATTTTTACCCAAACGGACTGACAATGCTCAGATGCCATCGCTTCCATGGTCCTCCAGACGGATCCGACCATCGCTGGGTTCCTCGCGGCACTTTCGACGCACAAAGGGAGCGAGGTTCAGCGTAAATCCAAGAGCGCACTCACTGCAGACAACGACGATGTAGGTCCATTCGTCGCGGATGCCTTGAGTCAATAGTTTCTGTCTTCTGGCGTTCGCCCTCCATTGGAACGTCATGCATGAGTTTCGCCTCCCTGTTGAGGAGGACGAAGTCGTGAACCAATGTCTGCTTGACATGGTTGTCTCCTGGGGGAAGAAGGGTGGCTTCTACTTCTGGAGTGCTATGTTTTCAGACAAACGAGTGCTTCAGTTTGAGTGTCAGGAGTTAGCAGAGTTTAATCGCAAGGCAAATACTAACGGTGCCAATGCAACGGGTAGCATCATCATTATTGTATAGCCAAATGTGTCTTGTGGATGTATGTGTTGCAAGTTCTATCGGATTGGGTCCATTTACGGCCTCTGTGTTTCTCATCGCTATCGCTCAGTATCCTCTTTGTCGCCGGTGAATTGAGGGCCTTATGAAATGAGCGAATGCGAGTTGCGTGATACTCATGTTTCATCCTCAGCTCGCGGCACCATCTTTCCAGAAAGTCAATACTCGGAATTCATCCTTTTCCAGCGTTTATTCGGCCTGTAGCTGCTTTTACTCAAAAATAAGACCGACTCCCCTCAACTACACGCCTTTGAACTTTACCCAATGCTGACTATAAATTTTGTTGGTTTAGAGGAGAATTCCGAAGTGTACTTCATTGAAATTGTGATCTTCAACTCACTAATAGGCTCTAAGAACCATGGACCACGTGTTGGTTTGGCGTGACATATTGCCGTACCTCCAATCAGATCTCGAATCCCACGAATCAACCAATCATGTAGTCAGATGTGTGTCTTCAGCGAATTGACGCATCGGGAACATAACGCTTCGTGTGCAATAGGCTATATACCCAAGGTACACGCGTCAAGTCATACGGCGAGCTTTTGCGGCGCCATGTTAACGCCCCCACTCACTGCTGGTGCCTCGACACCTTCGCAATAAACTCACCATTGAGGCGCAAAAACTTGAATCGCTTTCTCCCCAGTACCATGGTCAACATGTCGACGAGCTGAAGTTCCGTTGGGACGTGATCCACTACGATGTTTTTAACAGCAACGCTATCGCGAATGAAGTGGTAACAAATGTCCACGTGCCTCGTCCTCCCGTGGTAGCCCCTTTCTTTTGCCAGCACGATCGCTCCTTGGTTGTCCTCCTAGACTTACGTAGATCCCACTTGCTGGTGACCCATGTCCTTGAACAGCACACACGTTCATATTGCCTGTTGAGTGCACAGGGTCGTCCCCATATATGTTGCTTCAACAGAATTCAGTACCACTGTGCGTTGGTACTTGACCTTAAACATCACCGGCGCACCTCCCATCATCACCTTAATACCGGATACGGAGTGATGACCGTCAATTATCTGCCCCTAGTCCGCGTCAGTGTATGCTTTCGCCTTTGGCTTGAATCCCGTAGTCCCTTGGTGAATGATGCCATGCTCGAGCTTAGACTTGAGGTAGCACAGCACGTAGGCGGCCACTTTTTCAACGTTGCAGTCCAGGATTCTGCAAGAAACACGACAGCTGGCATACTATGTAAGCGACACCCGCCCGCGTGCAGATCGTGATATACAGCAGACACCCAACCAGCGGCCGGTACTGCTTGCTCTCCATCTCACTTCACTTTTCATTCGTGTTTGGAGGCTGCTCCTTAGTCAGCTTGAGGATTGCAGCACACGGTTTGTCGACAGACTTGGCATCCTCTTGATTAAACTTGATCACGACGACGTCGATGTATCGGGTTTGCTTAATCGTCAGCATCCTAACCTCTTTTGTCGCAATCGATGGCCATATCCAGGATAAACTTCGCCTCACCCAGCTCCTTCATCTTGAATGAGCGGTTGAAGGCGTCTTTCACGATTCGGATTTGCTCCCACGTCTTGGCTGCAATGATCATGTCCATGTGCAAGCAGATCCACACTAAGTCACTACCAACGAACCTCATTCCCACGCACTGATCCGCATCGCACCTCTTGAAGCCAATTGCCATGAGCACACAATGGGTCGTCTTGTTCCACCCGTTTGCAATTTTCTTTAACCCATAGAGCTCCTTGTTCAGCTTGCACACTATACCACCGCTCACGTCCAATTCTTCCGGGACTTCCATGTAAATCCCATATCCCAGGTCACTGTTGAAGAATGCCGCGTCTGTATCCAGTTGCTCCAGCACGTACTTCGCGACCAGGTACACTACTAGGAACACACAAATTAACTTCACGTTGCCTACTGACAAGTATGTCTCAAAGAAATCCACGCCAAACTTCTGATTGAAACCCTTGATCACGAGGTGTCCCTCGTATCGCACCAAGTGATTGTGCTCGGTGTGCTTTTAGCGAACACCCAACAGCAAGGGATAATTTGCACCCCTGCGTTTCGCTTCATCAATCGCTGCATCTTGTTCTGAGCATGCGGCTCCAGCTTGGTCTTTACTACCTGTCTCCATTGCGCCTTCTCCTTGATTGTCATCGCCCTCGCGTAAGTCGGCGATGGGTCCACCGTGTCATCGATACTTACTGCGTACATAAGTACCGCCTCAGCAACCAGGTCATCAACATTCACACGAGATTGCTTTGGGGGCGGCGCATTTGCTCTACCATCCCTGTCAATAAGCTTGGCCTCACTCGATTCCAGCAATAATGGCTCCCTGCATTTAGCGAGTGTCTCATGAAGGGTGGTTCTCTCGCACGCGTCACACGTTGGGATCCAGGTAAAACACCAGCTGACTCTCCGAGTTTGGCTCGCTGGGGTCATTGTACGTTACCAGCTCAGTCATTTGGTTCGAAGCTCTCCTGTGGGGTTGTTTTGTTTCCCTCCCATGTCGATGCCGTCCTGAGGCCCCTTTGCATTTGTCATCGCCTCTTCTGGTTCAGGCGGACTGTTCATACGCGGGTTCACCCATTGCCAACTACCATTTGCGGGAGGAAAAGTTGGGGCAATTACAAGAGTGGGTATTCCGTGGGTTTGATAGAGGACAGACGGGCTAGAGGGGATCCGAATTGTCGGAATCAAAGTGGG
Source organism: Halophytophthora batemanensis (assembly GCA_023338225.1). Lineage (NCBI taxonomy): Eukaryota > Oomycota > Peronosporomycetes > Peronosporales > Peronosporaceae > Halophytophthora > Halophytophthora batemanensis. Next base: position 3,978 of record JAADYK010001205.1, on the reverse strand, counting down.
ACTGCGGAGTGTTTTCGCTCTGTGGTCTCTAGCCAATTAATAACGCCCTTCAGAAACGTGACTCTTTGTCCGTTCCGAAGATGGTTCTCATTGTGTGTCACCTCAATGCGGTTAATAAAGGGAATAAGCACTATGAACCTCATGGAAACGAAAAGTACGATGCGTACTCAACGTGCGCGTTCTACTCTGCGTTGCGAACACAAGGATACCACTCGCGGTACCTAAATGTGACAAAAAGGTTCAAGGAAGCAATGGAAAGTGGCTCGATAAATTATTCCGCAGCACATGCCAACATCTAGTTGCGATTGGCAGGCCCAAGGGCCAACATGAAGACACTTGGTACTGCGTTGCCCGTGCGGATGTTTGTGGCAAGTTCTTCATCGACTCGGATAACTCTGTGTAGAAACCTAACAGAGAAGGGCCTTCGTCACTTCTTTCCGAAGGTGACAAAAGTGTACGCTGTAGAAATGATGGACAATTAACCAAGGTCGACCACTTCTCTTTTGCACAAATCCCACTGGTTGAATATTTTGTAGAGATATTCTAGATATTTTTGTGGTTTTTGATGGATGAGGTTGATACAATGTACCAGCTTTTACGATAGAGAGATCCTCTATAAAAGAAAATCCTATTGATAATCCTATTTAATGCAAAGATACAAGTTGGAGTCACAAGAAAACCGAGAATACAAAGAATGTCAAGTATTTGCAGCGATGTTGACCTGTGCATGGTGATGTCAAACAAGGTTAGATTGTATTCATGCGTATATCAGAACTATTCTTTCAGCTAAATAACTCACGACTGAATAGTATCTACGGGTTGAAACGTACAGCAATGAGTCCAAGTAAGGCATGAAGTAGGAGCCACACACGCTTCAGCGTTTAACCCTTTGATACCAATTTAAGTATAGATTAGCGGCGTACAGCCAACCAGCTCTAAGATGTGCCCTGGAGCTGGGTCCACCACAGCCCCGACACCTGCGCGAGCTTTGTAGGGTTTGATCAGCGCATTCAGCTCCTCTTTGTGCTGGAGCCTTCTCATCTGCTTCAAACTCAACGAGCTGCGGCAACGCTTGGGTTCTTGTAGCGTGAGGAACTCGAGCTTATTATTTCCTATGGCTTGCCCCGGTTGAAGTACGTCATCAAAGTACAAGGGCAAAAATGAATCTAACTTGAAGCCACTCGGAAGAAGCAGCTTCATACAGTTGGCGAGCTACTTGTACGTTGACTTCTGGCGGCGGTTGGTGCATTCATCCCAAAGTTTTGGCATAGCAGTCGTGTTAGATGGCTGCCGGGATCTTTACAACTTCCTTAGTCACGTAACTTCACTGCTTGGGCTGACGCACCGGGGGATTTTCTGCAGTCCTGCAGTATGGGTCTCCTAGCCTTCACCCACGCTGCAACTGTCATTTGTGCTCCCTCGACTTTTTTTTAGAGTGTTCAGCCACTTGACAAGGGTCTGGTTCAGCGTGACCTGTTCAGCGATGACGAAGTTCTGGTGGTTAATCAATTTGTCTTTCTCAATAAACTTGTTGTCACCTCCTTGGCCGAGGAAACACTGGCCTTAGTAGCAGAAAACTTGATCTCAGAACTCCAAATTATGACAGTAGACATGCCAATGTTGAACGCGTATAAACACTATCGTACCCGACTTGCATACAGACACTTCGGGTAGCACTCCAGAACCTCGGGTAGATGCACCAACATCGCTTGCTGTCAACACTTCTATGATGTGATTGCCAAGCTTCCTTTCAGGATCCTAGATGCTCACGCTTGACTTGAAAAGAAGATCCCCCAACCCGAGTGCTTAGGTGCGCGTTATTGAGTCGAACGAACATAGCGTTGGGACGAACGAGCGCTTACCTACATTTGAGCTGCTGAGAACGCGCGACACCGTTTGGTTTTCGTTCGTGGTGTTAAGCACGAAACAAACGCTTTGTTTGTTTTCTGCCATGTTCCATGAGCCTCGATCAAAAATTCTTTGCGCGCTCAGCTGAGGGTCACTATGTGACTGTTGAGCTACACCACGACGAAACGAGTGTGACGTCAGATTGGCTGTCGGCTCTGCTCGCCCTAGAACCTCCGACACAACTTTGATGATGCGGCTAGAGTGCGTGGATCTTCAAGTCATTTCGGAGTTTTCAAGCCTTAGCTAGCTCATCTTGAGCTGGCGCTTCTCTCTGAAAATAGTTTTCGAGAGTCTCGACGAGGGATACACCCACTGGCGATTCAAGAATGACCAGGTCCTTGTTGAAGAGAGTCAGGTGGTCCAGTAGTTGTTTCGTTGGGAAGTCTTGCATTGACAACGCCATTCCAATCGCATGCAGCGGACATGTCACCAAGTCATCCTTGTCCAGATGTAAGGTTTTGGAGGCTCATCAAGTTTCCCAGTCAAGCGTCGGCTTTAGCGAAGATATCCAAGTGATACGTGACAATAGGAGTTAACAAACCCACCAAAGACAGTCTTCGCAAGCTCTAGACGGCGTGGAGTGCAGATCAGGTGGGAAACCTGCCAGCAGGCGCAAAGGTGCCTGTCTCCCGTCGCGAAGATACAATCCCGTGGATTACAGGCGTCTGGAGTCCCATAACAATCCAGAGTGTAGGTATACGTTCAAGCGGATCGGGTTTGAAACGTACACGGTCCCGACCGTACCTGCACCTACTTCAGGCAGTGCATCTTCAGCTGTCAAAAGTGAAAACGAAGTGCTAGTGGAGGAGGTCCAAGAGTTTTCCTTTTGAGTTGTTCCTCGATGCCAGATAGCATAATACACTGGGTCATTCCTCTGTTTCGTGAGAAGCGATATCACTTTTGGCTGTTGCCCGAGCTGCGAAGGTCCTCCACCACTAACACCATCTTGTTTGCGTAGTGTTCACGAGCACGTAGCAGACGTCTGGACAAAAATCCGACGTGACAGGTTTGAAATCCAACGTGGCAGGTTTGAAATTCGTCTCAAAGCACGCGCACTTTCATAACGTAGCTGCATGCGTCTTTTTCTCCCTCCACTACGTGAAGACGGAAAAGAAGCGCATCATTCATGCGTAGATGCTGCCCGCAGACACCATGAGCTGCACAGTTCCGTCCTCCGTCTTCTGTATCGTGCCCGACGGCGTTTACCCTCTGATCATTGCGCCGTTTGTTTGTTTGGGATGTCTAAACGCACACGACACTGAAAGGTTCAGATTGGCTATACAGCGCGCAGAGGCATACAAAGTCTGGGCATTCCGCAAAAGTCTTGCTCACCACGTATATTTGGAAACTGCTCCAATGGGTACAGATTTCTGGTGCGTTTAGGAGGGGTGGAAGTCGTAGCAAAACTCGGTAGTGCTGTACACTTTCCAGGGTTTAGCGTGCGCACGCAGCACTAATGGTGGCGGGGAGGTTAATTTCCAGTATTGTGGTTGGGCAAACTTGCGTGTCTGAAAACACTATGATTTGTTGGTGGGGCTTCAGTTAGCACCCCCTAGTGTCGAAAACAAGCCCGTGCTTTCGCCTATCGTTCGTTGGCCCTCTTTGCGCTACAGCTGCCACTGTTGGCGCTAGCGTGCTCGTTGGCATAGAAGCTCGTGAGTGTGTGACCAGAGTCCATTGAAAATGGAGCAGTTTTCCCTTTCGCTCAGGTTGTATTGGACCTGTTTGATATACACTGGTGCGCCAACATCAAACGAAGTGCAATGCAGTGCTTCCCCTGAGAAACCAACGCCAGGCAAGGCTCCAAAGTAGCTGATCGGCGTGGGCGAGCAAAGGTGATGGATGATGGGGAAAGGAAAAACGTATCAACGGCCGGGTTCGAACCGGCGACCTTCTGCGTGTAAAGCAGACGTGATAACCACTACACTACGCTGATGTGATGAAATCTTCTTTTCACACTGCCATACACAACCAAATACTGCGAGAAACGCACCACGGTGGAGTTGTGTGTGTGTGTGTGTGTGTATTGATGTGTGCATGTGTGTGCGTGTGTGTGCGTGTGTGTGCGTG
>JAADYK010001204.1:0-10498 GCA_023338225.1 Halophytophthora batemanensis | reverse complement strand
CAACTCGGGGCTTCTTTGGTATCACGAGCAGCTGCTAGGCGAGATCCCATCTTCCCTGTGATTGGCCAATTCTGGGCTTGACGTGGGTGAATCATCGAGGGCGAGGTGCAACAAAATGATGGCAACTCGTGGGAACTCAGTTGGTAGATTGGGAACACCCGAGCGGCTTTCCACACGAGGTTTGGGCCAGACAGACTCCAGACAAGAAAGGCACGCTTGCATCTCCCTCCCGCCATGCAGCGCACGAGCATGGCAGCCCTGGCGGTCTGCGCGCGCCTACGGCCGCCACGGTGTCTGTCACCTCTGCTGCTGTGTCTCCTGCTGACTGCGGTGCTCCTGCCGTTGCGCGCTGCTGCCATCCAATACGAGCCACTGCCGCCGCCCGAGACAGGACTCTCCAAGGCTGAGCTCTGCGCTCGCGACGTGGATCGCTCGCAATTCGCTCTGGACCTGGTGAAAGTGAAGCCAGAGCCCGCGCCGGCACTGCTGACCGGACGAAGTGCATACCCGAGGCTGCTGTGCTTCGTGAACACCATCTCCGTTCATCATGAGACGCGTGCGCGGGCCGTAGCCGAGACATGGGGGCAGCGCTGCGATAAGCTCGTGTTCTTCAGCAACACTACGGACAGTGTGGTCGTGGGTGCCGGCACAGCGCGTGAAAAGAGCTATGAAGTGGTGCAGCTGGACGTCATCGCGGACCACAACCACCTGTGGCAGAAGCACAAGGCCACACTGCGTTACGTGCACCAACACTTTCGACACGATTTCGACTGGTTTTACAAGGCGGACGACGACGCCTACGTCATTATTGAGAACCTCCGCGCGTACCTCCAACGGCCAGAGATCTTGCAAGCCTACGAGCGTGAACCTATGCAAATGGGCCACCGCTTCAACCTCACACAGGACTTGGTGAGCTACTACATCGTGGACGACGCACTGGAGGCGAAATGGCGAGCGCGCTGGGACCGCTGGGTCTTCAACTCGGGCGGACCAGGCTATGCCATGAACCGACTGTACCTGGACAAAATCGTGGCTATCCTACCCGATTGGACGTGTCTCTCGGACCGCCACAGCAAGATGCTGCCCGACGACGCCTCCATCTCTTTCTGTATGATGTGGCACGACGTGTACCCTTGGGACACCCGTGATCACCTCGGTCGTGAACGCTGGCACGCTGACAAACCCAAGGGAGTATACTTCACAAACCCGGACCGGCCGGAGTATTGGTACGTACAGTATCACCAGCACATTGGCGGCGTGCGCTGGAAGGAAGAGGCTGCGGCGCCAGACAGCGTGGCTTTCCACTACATTAGCACGCCGCTCATGTACCATCTCGAGCGCAGCTTGTATTTCTGTCGAGAGGGCGATGACGTGCCCGACGTCGCAGCTTTCAACCGCAAGTATGATCTCGTCATTGGCGACAGAGTCATGATCTACCAAGACGTGCCCAAGAAGAAGAAACCGGCATAAGCGCGTGACGCAAGAATGCGCGAGCAGTAGCAGCGAGCATGGTGGGCTGCGTCCAAGGATCCTGGTGTTAAGCTTATTAAACTGTCGGAGTTAGTGTTTATCGCTGTCACTTCATGCATTGCGAGTTAAGGCTGGATGACTAGTAGCCAGCTTGTCTATCGCGATGTACACGGGGCTCTCTGGTTGCTTATTCTCGCTCGGGGGAGTCCAACTGACCGTGCAAACGGAACACTCGCTCTTAGCACAGAGAGAAAGTTCCTCGTTCCTGGAAGATGCTGCTTTTGCAGCTCCTCCAGCCTTGCTCGGACGGTAGATGACGTACAACACGACTTGGATCAGGCCGAGTGCGGCGCCAGCGACGTTCGGGGTGAGGACGAACATATCGCCGGTGATGGTGCAAGTCCAGACCCAGAGCGAACCATTGATGAAGGCCACAGCAGACATGGTGACAGGCATCGTGGACGCGTTCTTGGTCTTCACGATGAGGTTGATGGTCTCGAGCGGCGCCAGTTTCAGTACCAAGGTCATGGCTACACTCAAATACCCGAGGATGGAGATGACCTGGTGCTGTGACTGTCCTGTTGCACCGCTGACGGCAATGGCGATGTACAAGGTGATGGCTATGAGACCAGCGCCCATCCATCCCCACACCTTATAGAATCTCCGCCGCTCCGTTGTACTCCACCAGAAGAACACGGCCGAGAAGACGATCGCCATGAACGCCGCGAACGCCGTGACGCTGAAGAGCGGGAAAAAATTCCCGATCAAGTACGCGTATATCGTCCAAAGGTACGAATTGCCGAAGAGCATCGCAACAGGGAAGATGGAGACGTCACCGACTGCACGGCGCTTGTGCACGCGGTAGATCTCCGGGAATGGGCTGAGTCCCATAGCGATTGAGCTGATGAAGGTCAGGACCTGGAGCGCTGAGAGAAGAGCCGAGTCTCCCATGGCCGAAGTTTGTTTCTCGCGGTCGGTGACAGATTCACTAGTGAGGAGATGGCTATAGCTCGCGGCTTGCTCAGCGTCCTTTATAAGAGGTCGGCGATCTCGCTGCTTCGAGGTCGGTCTTGCATCTAATCCTCATGATGTGATGAGCAGGCACTTCTTTGGGGATTAACTCCTCCAAACAGGTGGCTCACATGCGAGAAAAGTCGGTAATTTCGTGCTGTGGGATAAATCGAACATGGATTTACTGTCTGCGGCCAACCAGGCACAATCTTGGCGCTGGCGTTTGACGTAAATCGCGCGCCAAGACACTAGCACGGATCTACGAAGCCCATCTACTCCTTTGAACGTACAGCGGAGACGGTAACACACTCCATTCCTCTGTGACCCGGCCACCGTTGATTGAAATCGAACAACGAGATCTTGGCTACATTCTGTTACTCCACCCTTGTGCTTGGTGCTTTGGCAAGCAACTGGTCCTCTTGACCTACTGCTCCATCAGCTAGCTGCACGATGGCATATGTGCGAGGGCTGCTTCGTCTTGCATACACACAGAGAGCCAACACAAGCGGCCCTGGACCTCTCTTAGCGCTCGCTACTGTCTTCGTCGGCTTCACCGCCCGCCTGGATGCTCGTTGTTTGAGTGCTGGGCCCCGCAGTGCCACCAAGTCCACCGAACGGATTGCCGAAACGCCCACTCGTGCGACCGAATTGACCACCAGGCGTACCAAATTGGTTGCCCATAGCGCGGAATTGTCCACCAAAGCCACCAACAGCACCGAACGGCGAGCCAAGCCCTCCGAGTTGTGCACTTGCGAGTCCAGCAGTCCCACCGACACTAGCGCTAGCGCTAGCGCCAGCACCGGCTCCAATTCCAATTCCAGCACTGCCAGTAGAAGTCGTCGATCCCACGGGTTCACCTCCCGGAGTCGTCGGAGCTGGTGTCACAGCGGCTCCACGACCTGTACCAGTTACGCCTCCCGTGGTAGCGCCAGCGCCATTAACTCCACCTTGGTTCGAGATGCCGGTCGTTGTTGTACCAGCGCCAATGAATTGACCAGCAGTAGTCCCCAGGCCCGCACCGCCGAGCTGCCCGAGGCCTGGGGCTTCGCTAGCACCAGTAAACTGCCCACCAGTAGCTGCGAGGCCACTCTGGATCGCGGTGCCGAAGCGTGTACTCGCACCGAACTGTCCGAGACCCGTGGTTCCGCTAACGCCACTGAATGGACCACTAGTCGTCATACCGCCGAAGTCGTTTCCCAGTTGATTGCCGTTCAAAGAGAACGGGCCGCTGCCAGTCGTGGCTCCTCCGACCCCGATCTGCTGTTCAAACGGGCCGTGCCGGCCACGGTTCACCATCATTCTACGCGGTCCGTCCGCGCCAGCACCAATGCTCATGCAGGCTACCAGAGCCGTCGCGACCATAAGTAGGACCTTCATAGTAGGTGCTGAGGAGGAGTTCTGGTGTTGTTGTTGTTTTGCAGCAATGCAGTGCGTTTGGGGCGAAGGCTGGAAGAGTGCTTGAAGCGGGCTCAGGAAAAGCGGAAATGAGGGATGGCGTGGTGATCATTGCCACAGGCGAGTTCCGAGGTTTCCATGGGGGGAGATTACATCTGTGCTTCGGGGAGAGACTCGCAGATCAGTCTCATGGTATGGAATTCTTGACGTCGACTACCCTCGTAGTTTCCAGTGAAGTCTGTCAGTTACGATCATACCAAGTATGTCTCTTGTCGATCTGGTTGGATTCCATCGCAGTAGACCGGCCTTGAGGGAGAATGCAGCTTGTCGGTCACGCTGATGCGAATGTGAACTACTTTCTCCACTGATGTATACTGCAGGATACGTGGACCAAGCATTGCGGCAGTCTCTCGACAGTGGCTGAAGCCTTGTTTATCATTAAATATGCGGCTAATGCGCAAGATCTTCTGGAAGATGAGGTGGTGACCTTCCGATATGTTAGAAGGTGGCGTGTGTGTGTGGTGTGGGGGACTGTAGCTGCCTTTGGTTGTGACTGTTCTCACTTGGCTTCCCGTGGTGACCCAAAGTCCCGCGTGTCACTTCTGCACTGAGGGGCTTGTCTCTTGCTGCAAAGTGATCCAGGTCGACTCTTGTCTGCGATAGCAAGTGACCTGCTCTGATGACTTGGTGGGGGTGACTAGTTGGTCGAATGAGCTCAATCCGGGCTGGTTGTGGCGAAAGAGAGCGTGGTGATGACGCGGATGCATTCGCTGAGGTTGGCGTTGAGCCCGATGCTTGCCACGGCCGGCGGACAGTAACTAGTGATCAGTAGCACTAGCAGCGGCACCAAGATGAACACTATGCCTGCGAGGATCGCACCGAAAGCAACAAATTTCCATCTGGGTGTCGGGAGGTCGATGAGGTCATCTGAGAGTAGTGCAGTTGGTTGCGGTGGTGGCTGTGTCCCTCGAATTGGCCGGTCTTCCGAATCGAAGAAGGGACTTGGGTGGTCGCTGCTGTTCGAGTCGAAGAGTGTGGTGGTGCGCGGCACGCCGAGGTAGTTGGTGGATTGCTGTGAGCCGGTCACAGTCACACTTGAGAGCTCGTAACTGCGTCTGGGTCTGCACATCCATCGCTGTGTGAATCGCAGCGGTGTCCAGCGCGTGAGATCCAGCCAAACGGCGGTTGCCACGGCGAAGAACCCTTGCACTGCGAACACGATGATCATCACGTCTTGGTAGATCCGGTCCTCTTCCTCCGATGGCACCACGGCGGCTTGATTGTCTGCGTCTCCGTCGAGTGAGTATCGTTGTCGATGTGTGCGCACAGTGACGATATCCAGCGCAAAGATGGTGACGGACAGCACGAAGAGAAGGAAGAAGATCACGAGTCGAACAACGCGCTTGAATATCAGCTTCATAAGGGCTCTGAACGGGATACCGCGCGTGAAGCAGTCGAGACAGCCATTGGGCGCTGTGTCGTTGCAGCACGCAGATTGGTTGATGGCGGCGTCGAAGCTACAGAGCAGCACGAGAAGCATGCTAGCCACCACGAAGTCCTGCAACACGCCTAGCAGAAAACCGGAGATTCGCACGCCGGTTGTGTCATCTTCCGGCGTCACGGAGCTCTCGACGAGCTCCCCAAGGTTGCTCAGACGGTAGGCCGAGAAGAAGGAGAGCTCGGCGACATACACGAAAAGCCAGGTCACCCAGGAGCGCCGGTGGATGAACGCATTGAGCTCCGCGTTGACGCTCCACAGCGCTGCCAGCGGGCCGGCCCTCATGACGATACGACGCGGATTGCGATTGTGATTGTGATCCAGCCGCTACCACTATGGCAATACGGTCAGAACTGAAGCCTCGTGGCTGACGACCATGCGGTTTGGCAGGGTGGGGGGCTTACAAACGCCCAAGTACAAGCGCAGAGATTGTGGCAAAATAGAAGGCGTGGCCACAGAGCTGATGATGGAAGAAATAAGTCAGCCCCGAACGATGCAACAGCCAAGAAGCTGCGAGTTATGCGTGGCGGACGCTGCATGTGCCCAGTGCAGGAGCCAGTACCGCCGCAGCCAACAGTTCGGAGCCGAGCACCCTGTCGCCGGAGCTACTTTTCGAGGTTGAAGTTCCGGTATTGTGTGCCGCAAAACTGTGTGCCTCTCCATATGTGAACTGAGTGTAGAGAGTGAAATACTGTGACATGTAGTACAGCCTGCATTTCTTGCCGTCCAGCACGGAGCAGAGGGATAAATTCAGATTACAGCCTCGACACGTCGGTAAATGGCAGCACGGCACAATAGCTCCTCCTCCGCAAGTCCTCGTCAATGCACACCGCCAGAGGACACGCCGCGGGTGCATGGCATACTCGAGATACGGGTCAGTAGCACCCAAGAGCAGATATTTCGGCTCTTGGGCTCTCCGATTGTCGTGTCTGATGGTCGTAAGTTGTCACGTGCGCAAGCCGAGTCAGACTCGTCGCTTTTGTCGTTCGTTCTCGCTCTCTTGGTATGTCGCTGGCTGCTTCGCGTTGGTTGGACTGGCAATACAGCACCTGTCCCGAAGACCTTATCGTGTGTTTGGTGCTTGGAGGCGAGTCGTGCGAGGATCGAATGCGGCCAGAGAGCAATTCGCCTTCGGCGACACGCTCTCGTGCGCTGCGAACTGGCCACTTCGTGCGCCTCCAAGTATTTGGAGAGCTCTTCCATTCGATCGCGTTCCGTTCGCGCTATCCACAGTGGAAGCTTCCGGAGAAATCTCCGCCCCAGAGGAGACATGTCGCGATTCGTGGTGTTAGCAAACTTGTTACGCCTGAAACGATACCTAGGCTCTTCCCGCGGTCACCATGGACTCTGCATGCTTCTCTAAACGCTGGCAACGCCAGTACCAGCCATCAGGAGTCCTTGACACTAGCAGGTATTTCCTCGATTGGGTTAGGAGGGGTACCTCTGCACGGTATTGTAGAGCGGCCGTGTCCAGCATTCTTGTGACCCCGTTATCGTGAGATACAGAGTCGCGTCCACCAGAATGCATGCCAAATAGCGTCGAGTTGAGTCCAACTGGGGCACTTCAAGTGTGAGCATGAGTAATCTCAGTCTTCCGGACCGCTGGACCAGCGCGAACCCTGGCTGGTTGTTCCGCTATCAAAACGAAAGTGAAGGTCATCGCGCATTGCTGGCGAAGGGAATTACGTCGGACGTGTGCAACATTCGCACTTCGTTCGGACTGAAATCCCCACTGAAGTCCTCATTAATACGTGGCACGATGGTGTGAACCCAGCGAGTAATATTAGCATCCGTATGTGTCTTAATGCTCAGTGCTGTGGGCCACTGGTCGACGCAACTGCAGCGTTGCACCGTCATCCGTGAGTCCCAGCAGTCCTCGATCATCCCGAGTATTGGGACAGCTTCAGCTTAGCGCATGGACCTGTACGTAGGGATCTTGGAGCGGATGGTGGCAAGGGCCTCCTTACCGCCGTTGCTCTCCAGCACAGCTAGCGTGTCCTCCACTTCAGGACGCAGGGCCTTCGTGAGCAGCTTGCGGTGGATTTGTTGCGTGAGCTTGGAGAGGTAGACGTTCATTTCACCCTCTACTAGGTCCGAGAGCAACCGCGTGGCTTCGAGGGCCATGAGGAAGGTGTCGTCGTCCTTGGCCATGAGTGCACCACGCAGTGGCACAATCACTTGCCCCAGGATCGGCAATGTCTTTTCACGTGCATCCTCGAGCTTTAGCAGCTCACGGAAGGCTGAGCGCGCAAGGAATACGAATGGGTGTTCCGTCTCCAGGAAGCCTTCCACGCACGTGATGAGCAGCGGGTTAAAGTCCAGTGCTGCAGGAAGACCAAGACATCGATAAAGTATCAGTATCTGTCTGGCACGATCCCTTCAAATCGACTTGAAACACTTCTGAAGTCCACGTACTGTTCGGATCTTTTGTCCACTGGAGCGCGTTGCGGATACTCCCGTGGTTGATGCGGCACGGGATCGACCCGGAGTCGTAAGCGCTGGAGAAGTTGCTGTTGAATGACAATTCACGCGTTTCACAGGTGAGAAGGCAGTCGATCAGCGTACAATCCCGGCAAGCAAAGGTGAATGTGTAGACCGTGGTAGATTCGATGAACTCACGTTCTGTACTTCTTCTTGCCAGACGTGAAGACCGACGCCTGTTTGTGCTTGTGCAGCACCGCTGAAGGCAGTGGATGAGTCTTTACGGCTCGCTTCGCAGGCTGAGGCGTGTCTATGCTTGTAGCCGTAGCACCTTTGCCCGTAGGAGGCGTCATCGTCCGCTTGGCTGGCTCAGCATTCTTGAGCAACAATTTGCTACCGGCGGGTTTCTCACGAGACCGCAAAGTCTTCCCTCGCGTAGAACTGCTGCTACTACTGCTTCTTCCGCTGCTGCTGCTGTAGGTCCGATTCGGCGTGTCGGAGCTGTTGTTTCCCCCATCCTTGCTGTTGTTGTCACGTTCATTCACCGCTTTTGCTGCCGCGATAGGCGCCATGGTGATATCTTCCTCTAATTCGCACGCTTCGTTTGAGCCGCAGTTGCGTCGCTCTTGTCAGCAAGTAGGCGAAGTGTGGCGCTCCGCCGCTGCCTATTCCTAGCCAAACACAATGCAGAACCCAGGACGCAACGGCCAGAGATTGAAATACCCAAGCAGCACAGATGAACCATCTATTCTTACAAGTTGGATGCGCTTCACCTTGCGGTTCACCTTGCCACATGCACGTAGAAACCGAGCCAAAGCCCTCGAAACCACTCAGCCAGGGCTCAAAAAACCATGTCGCATCGGCAAGAGTTCGGATCCTTTGTGGGGTTTCAGAGGTTCGCGCAGGGGTAAAATTGGAAGACCTCCTGCTTCGTCTCGAAGTCGTCCGTCCAGCCACTACCATCGGGTTCCGAGTTGGCCGAGTGTTCGTGCAGTACGAGCTTCACGTTCCTGCCGCGGTCGCGGTGCCCGATGCTGAGGCGGAAGTTGACGCAGTTGAAGTGCGTCACCACGTTCACAAACACTTCATCTTTGTCCACGTGGAAGCGGCCGCGGTAGACGCCCTTGGCTTGGTTGCGCAGTAGTGGCGCCACGTCGTACGGAGGCTTGAAGAGCATCCCGTAGAGCACCGAGCCATCGCGCTGGAAGGAGAAGTACCGGTAGTACACCGCGCGCAGGATCGTGTCAGGCGTCACGTCGTCGCTCCACATGTTGGGTTCCGGTTTCTTGTAGTACACGATGCGCAGCCAGTAGAAGCCGTTGTAGCGCACGCGTGGACGATCGTGGAACATGGAGAACCAGCTCGGAAAGCGTCGCAAAGCGAAGCGGTTTCGAGCCACCGCGGCCGCCACTTTAGGGCATTGCACTGGATAGATTCGGCGACACACACGCTCGAACAACACCTCCGAGCGTGCTACCTGTAGCAGCCGCTTGCAAGTGCACACGCAGGCGCCGATCGAGTCTTCGTCCAGCCATGTGAGCAAATCAATCAGCAATGGCTCCGCGAAGCTCAACAGCACGTGCTCCAGATTCGCTGCGGTCACAAAATGCACCATCCCCATAGGCACGTTGTTAGTGCAACACGAACACAAGCACATACTTCGGACCATGACAGTCATCGGGTCACGTCAACATACGATCTTCTTCCTCTTCCTCGTCCTCCACGGCATCGGTCACGCATACCACTTGCGCAGTCGCGGCTCCCAGTCCTTCATCCCCGTCGTCATCTTCCTCCTCATCCTCGACCTCGTCTTCCGCCTCTTGCTCGCTGCTGTCGCCGCTTGGCTGAGCCGCAGTGCTGTTGCTCTCCAAGTCTGCACGAGGGAGTGCTACTGCCGCCGCCGCCGCCTGTCGCGAGCTGCGGTGCTGGATGGCTTGTTCAGCCAGAAGGATCTCGGCCATGTAGTCTGGTCTGCATGCATGTGCAAGTCGCGTGTCCGGGAGTTAGTTAGCGTTTGAGGTTGTGCGTGAGCTTTACGAGCTCCAGAAGCTCACAGAACGCGGCGGAAAGGCGGAGAAAGACGAGCGGAACGCACTGCATAGACTCTTGCAACGCCGCCTGCAGAGCCTCCTCGTCGGCGTCGCGGTGCGCTCCTGCGGGCCGCGAAGGAGCGTGTTCTTCTCCGTGCGGAGCCATGGCTGCTGCGGGCGGGGACAAGTGCTGGGGCTGGCGCTGCTTCGCGCTGGAGGAGACTGTCAATGGTGACGCTTCTGAGTCGCTCAGCGGTCCTGAAGCGTTGTAGGTACCTGTGAAACCCGATATATTCGTCGCATTGGACTCGCAGCGAAACTTCTGCGCGATTTCTGTGTGGCGGAGGCGATTTCTGACCAATCACTGCGCAATTTTCACTTTGATGAAGCCCGTGGATTGGCTGAAAAGTATAGGTGATGAGCATATATCAAATCGTAGAGGCACATGAATCGCCTCGATATATCCCTAAGTTACCATGAGATACCCAAGTACCGTCCTGGTCCTAGTGGACATACTGTTTGCTGTTCTAGGCCGATGTGTGTGAGCAAGCTCACGCACACCTGACACCGCGGAGTAGGCGTCTCCGGGCACCCGGACTCCAGGAGCCCGAGTGAGCAGGTGCTCGTTCTTCAGGTAGATGTTGCGCGCGGCGTTCACGTCGCGGTCAATCGT
>JAADYK010001203.1:0-10499 GCA_023338225.1 Halophytophthora batemanensis | reverse complement strand
GTTCTGGCGCTACCGCATGTGGTGGAGCGTACCAAGTGAATGGCGATGAGCGTGCAGGAGGCCATGCAGAAGGTGTCGCAACAGGGAGACCTGGCCAGCCTCCAGAGACTGTCTTCGACTACATCGAGAGTATCGTCGCGGCTGCCGTTGCTCACGGTGATCTTCTTGCAGTGCAGAGTCTATTAATGCAGTTCCACAGCAACCAGAGGGAGGTGGAATTAAGTGTAATGGCAGCTATTGCAGTAGAGGGGCACCTTTGGACAGCTGAAGTGGCGTATGACTGGGTAGATTGGGAAGCTTAGCAACCGACTGGGTGGAGTTACGACAACTGTGGTCCAGAAATCTCCGTGCTGTCGGATGCTATTGAGGGGGATATCGCGACGTGACCGAGTTCCTCCTGGATTCATTCGAGTTGAACCAAGATATTATTCTCAACGGAGTACTCCATGCAGACGCCGATATGTTCTTCGAGTTGGTCCGTAAACACAGTTTCGACGAGGCTGAAGCTCTGGGTTGGGTGGTGGAGAACGGTGCCCTGGCGTTGGTGGAGTTCCCGTACGAAGGCCGTAGTGCCGGAATGTTGTACAGAACTCTCTTCTTGGCAGCGTCATACGGCCACGTGAACATCGGGAAATTCCTGGTTAGCGCACGGGCAGGTTTTGGGACAGCCTCAAGGTTCAGTACTCTAATCCGTTCGTGAGCGCAACCACGAGCGGTCATCTGAACATCGTGACTTTCCTGGGGAACAAGAGCTAGAACACCTTGCCGTCGGAGATGAAGATATCCATTGAAGGTGCTACTCTGAACGGATATCGAGATGTGGTGAACTATCTTCGCTCGCTTTAGTGAGAGAATGGCTACTATTACAATACAGTCGAACCTTTCTGGTGCCCTCACTTTAGAATGTTGTATTTGCGTTTTCGTATTTCCAATTCCAGCAGCTTCAGACAGCGACGCACGTGGTGCATTGGTGCTGCAAAACGTGTTGAGGCAACAGTCGATCAAGAATTCTGTCAGAGAAGCAGGCAACAGCACTATTTCCCATCTTCTTAGCGCATGGTACAGGTAAAATAGCTCATGGTATCACTGGGAGCGTACTGAAGCTGGCGTGCGTGAGACTGCTCTCTGGCTGCAACTCGTGTGTGGCACTGGCGATACGCCTCCAGTGCATCTAAGCGCTGTTATGGCTTCTTTATACCGGCTATTGCCGTCTGACACCCACTCGAGTGGTCTTGGAGCTTGCGGGGTACGGAGTGTGTTGTGCTTTCAGCCCGAGCAATGAATCTACGGAATGCTCGTGCACTTTACCGACGAAACCCCGTTCTTTTGGACCCGTAGTCCGCTCCTTGTGATCAGTTCACAAATGAAAAGCTGCTCAACACAACCTCTGCAGTGTCACGAACCCTGGAATGAACTTTGCCGGCCTTCTCAAGCTGCTCATAAAATTGGGCGCTTTCCGGGGAAAGAAGAGGGGAACACAATAGAACGTAAAGACACCTGTCGAACTTGGCTCCCTCCAAATGCCGTCTACACACGCTGGCCAGATCCGTTTCTTTTTTGCTTTAGAGGTGGTGTATTATCGCGTCATCGTGATCCGCTGCTCCTTCCCCCCAATCCTCTTGATTTGGTGTAGTTGCCTCTATGCGGGGAGACCGCACCTTTGCGAAGAAATTTCTAGTGGAGATGACGAAATATTCACCAGCCGCCTCACACGGGCTGGCAGAGCCAAGTTACTTTCTCAAT
This sequence comes from Halophytophthora batemanensis, assembly GCA_023338225.1. Classification (NCBI taxonomy): domain Eukaryota; phylum Oomycota; class Peronosporomycetes; order Peronosporales; family Peronosporaceae; genus Halophytophthora; species Halophytophthora batemanensis. Next base: position 8,756 of record JAADYK010001203.1, on the reverse strand, counting down.
TGAGGTGCCCAAGTCGGCGTCTCCTAGATTCTCAACGTCCACTCCAGAGTTATAGTTTAACGCTTTGCCAATTCCCAAGATACCGGTGTCTGGCGTCACCAATGGCTGTGGGACCCGACAGCACGTCAAATCTGGGAAGGCTCCTTCATTCAGTCTACTCACGCGCTTGCCCGACATCGGGGTGGCGCAGCGACGTGCCAGTGCTACACTTGCCCCGTATCGATCGAGCCATAAAGCGGGTATCTGACCCTCCTTCGTGGATGAACCCAGACGAGGAGAAGGCTCACATTCCACTTGTGTCACAAGAAAGTCTCGCCAACTCGCCTGAAGCTCTGGCGACCGGAAACAGCAGCAGCAGGACTTCCTCAGTCGCGGAAGATGATACTCACGAGCACCACTTATACCCGTCCCCCGAAGGCGACGTCAACAAGCGCGCGCGTAAAAGGCAGAAGCAGCAGATTTTGGTGGACGCCGCCCAGATCAATAAGCTTCAAACGGACATCGCGGAAATGAAGCAGCGATTAGCGTCCCCGATAGCGTCGTCGATGCAGCAAGCGCACACGGTGGCTCAGAGCTGCATGGAGATGCAGAAACAGGTGGAGTTTCTGAGATGCAAGCTTGCGGAGCACTCGTACTGGATGCAGCACGTTAGTAGCTTGATAGAGTGGGCGCCACTTTTCGATTTTGCGGTCGGGATGGATACCAAACAGCGACAGCAGCAGGACCAGACAAGTCAGGACCAAGAGGAGCGAGACGAACAGCAGCATGTGCAACAAGGATGCTCAAGTGACAGCAAATTACCGCTTGACTGGTCGTTGCTGAGTTTGCAGTCACTGGACGAGTGGCGCAAGGCACCGGAGATCAAGCCATTATCCCGGTTCATCCTGGACGAGCGTCTTCGAACCGCTGTGGGGAGTTTGCACCAGAATGGGTCCAAGCTTTTAGAAGATTTGGCTGTGAGCAACCTAGGTTTCAAGTTGCCACTTCGCTTCGAGTCACGTGGCTGGAAAATCGCTGCGGGAACGCTGGACAGCAGGTATTTGGCGTTCAGCTGCCAGCGTCGGTTGCCTGCCGCGACGATCAACAATGCCAAAGAGGTGGCGTTGGAAGTGTGGAGCTCAGTGCAGCGGGACGAGGTGCTCCGAACGTTCGTCCCGTTGGTAGTGGATTCTGTGATCGCGTACGAAGGCACGGACTGCTCGCTTTCTCGTCGGACACTCCAGCTTGGCCCGAACAGCAGCCAACAAACGGTAGCGACGGTGGAATCCATCTCTGCGTTTCACGGTGACGAAGGCAATGAAAACACATGGCAGATCTCCGTGGAAGCAGTGCATGACCACTACCTCTGCAGCTTTGTGGCCAATGATTCGGGGGACCTCACCGTGCCAAAATCGTCGGCACCCATCAAACTCGACTTCGGGACCCACATGAGCAAGCTCAACATGCACAACAAGTTTGCGGTGGCGGTGCGCATAATGGAGGCGGACCAAGGTGTGGAAGTGGTGTTAGTTGGCTCGACGAGGTTTGAGCTGCAGCAGTTGGGCGATCCCGCTTTTGACTTGCTGCAGTACTTTGTGTCGTTGTTGCCCGTCTATGAGGACCTGCATCTAGCACAGTACGCCACAGGGTAAGAAGGGCCAAAACGCGAGTGTGGATGGAATACGCCAGTACAATGCGCTGCGTTTGTTAAGCCCCAGCAAATGAACTTAAACTATCGAAGTCACCTTGCACAACGTATTCCTGCCTCTGCAAAGCATAGGAACCACAAGCACGGTCAGCAAGGAACTCACACCACTAACCTTCAGTATTGGGGCCATACCTTCTCCGTGTCAATCCGACTCCGCTCTACCCTTTGCCACACGGTTTCGCAATTCGGAAGCCTTTTCTTCATCCTCCCAGAACACCACAGGCGAGGTTCCAGCAACAGGAGATAGCAGAGGCGCAATCATCGTTGTTGTCGATTCGGCTAGTTTCTGCGCCAGCCAGGCCAAAATCACGTGCATAATGTCGTGGTGCAGCTCACTCAAGTCCACGAGCTCTTTCGTCGTGATCTCAAATAGTGTGCATCGGCCAACCGAGGAAGCTGTGCCGTGTGCCTTTGCATTCGGCACAAATGACTACATGCCAGCAAGTCACACAGAATGCACAGCAGAAAAGTGTGAGTGCTGGGGGTAACAGTCTCGCAATCTCCAGGGACAGTCTACACCTACCTCCTCCCCAAAGCAGTCCCCATCGCGTAGCTTCAGCGTAGCAGCTGCCGGATCATCACCCTCTTCCCCCGCACTAACAATCTCTATCGTGCCGTCGATAATTACATACACACAGTCCACAGCAGCGCCGTTGGAAAAGACCATGTCCCCATGGTTGAGCAGCACGACACGCGACAATTGGGCCACCAGCGACATCTTGTCATCGTCCAAGTCTCGCATCAAATGCGACCCTTTCAGGTGGATACACTTCTCGAAGTTCGTGTAGTCCGCGGGGTCCGACAACGCAAGCAACCCCTTCGACAGGAGTGCACCTGAACTCAAGCTCCTCGTAATGGACGGAGCTCCACTGAGGCTTCGATGCCTGCCTCGGCCTCCTGGAAGCGAAAGTGGTGCCCCGCGATCAGCTGTCCGCGATCGACCGACATTGTAGAGGAACGACTTGGCGGCGCGATCAACAGAGAGGGCAGCCTTGATGTTAGATGTGAGAGACTCGGCTATCTTGAGCATCGGGTGGATGGCTTCGCCGTTGATCTGCACAGTAGCTGTCGTCGCAGACGACGTGCGATCCCGTCGAGGGAGGTATCCGGATTGTGCGATGGCACTGAGAGGCTGTGATAAGAGTAACAGTATGTCAGTCGAATCAAGATTGTCACAACACTCAAGAGTGCAGCTGGTACCCTTTACCTCAAAGTAGAGCATTCGAAGAGAAGACGCCACAGCATTCAGCACTCCTCTCGACACACTTGGTGTTTCCTTCATCAGCGCATCCAAGTCTTCACGGGAGATACTCAGCAGGGTGCAATCCGTAACTGCAGTGGCTGAACAGATGTGAGTGCCTGCATGCTGCGCATGCTGGAGAAGAGCTGCTTGTCCAACGCAAGTGCCAAAGCCCAACTCTGCGAGAATGCGTCGTTGCTTGTGCAGTTGAACTGTCCCCACCGCTACAGCATACATAGCTGAAGCTAATCAAAGCACAGGGAGCGATAAGCAAGCAGCAAGACCCGGATAGAGTTTGCAGCGCAACGGGCAGAACACAGCAATGTACCTATGTTGCCCTCGACAGCAAATGTCTCTCCACTTTGCACTCGCATTGGCACAAAATGGTGCGACAAGACTCGCAGAATGTTGATGGCACACACGCTTTCAAACAGCGAGGATACCCGAAGGCAATTCGACACCTAGCAGAAAGCAGCAGATCGTCAGCAATTACATGCCCATCCCTCATGGCATCAACCAATATCCCTTCGAGCCTCTTACCGCAATTCGAGAAAGTAGCGGAGGCTCGCAATCCTGTAGCACCGCAAGCGATTCATACGGGAGAACGTCCGGGCGGCTGAGCGAAAGACACAGCATCGCGCAAAGCAGTCAGTAAGCTACCGAATTGCAGGGTAGGTGATGCCAGATCCTTCGTACCTGTGGAAGGTTTCAATTAATAGCTCTTTTGTGAGCTCGTGCTTGAGTAAGTGCGGGATGATATCATTTTGGAACGTCGTCTTCATGACTTCGTCCAAGTGGTCAGCGTGATCAGCAGCGACGTGCAGGTAGTATTGGAGAGCAAGAGCGGACAGTTCAAGCTCCGCTTTCTGGTGTTTCATCACGTCCAGCAATATGTCAACGCCGTTCTTTCCACGAAAGAACCCCACAATTTCCTTCTCCATCTGCAAGAAGAAAATGAGCACAACAGCTATGAGTTAGAGTGTTCTGCAGACTAGGAAGGAGGAATGAATGGCTTTGGGCGTGCTTCACATCATTGCGAATTGACCTTTGTTGTTGCCTTCGTTGCCGATAGCTTCGGGAAGAGTAGCGGTAGAACTAGCCCCTTGTATGACGATGGGAGCAGATTCTCCAGCACCTCCTGCACAAACCAGAGGCAGTGAAAGGCAAGCGAACAAGTCAGAGGTTAGCTTGGCACGTTCAGCTTTCAACCAATCTGGGGAAGATAAAACCAAAGCTAACCTGGATCGCGGAGTGCACCTGCTCCAAATCGGACTGAAGGCCTTCCAAGATGACTGCAACGTCGAATTCCTTCGGGAAGCCCGTGGAGAGTAACTTGAGCAGCAGTCGCAGTGCATCTTTCAAGCTGTGCTCCACGTGCTGCAACAAGAGGGGAGACGTATCTTCGATATTTGCCCGGGGGCAAACACGATTGAATAGCTCCAGTACATGACGCATTTCGTGCGCCTCGCGGATCTTGATATCCAAAGCGAGGTGAATTGGGTTCATCGACTGCGAGTACGAGTGCATCGTTTTCTCGTCCGTCGCCGAAATCTGTGTAAAGCAAATAAAAGCGCAACCCACTTAGCACCGATCTCCTGGCATGCTTATCGCACAGAGGCATCCAGCACAGTAACTTACCAAGGCGATCAGTGCATCGACCACCAACTCTTCCACTACCACATCCTTCCCGAATAGGTGATGCAGGACATCGATATCCTCTTCCACTTCACCACCAGCGGTATCGACGGAGCCCATGGACTTTGGAGTGACCAGCAGTGTCTCCACCAAATGCAGCAAGAAGTCAAGTTTGTCTTGAAACGGGAATTCACCCATCTCGAGGACCTTGAGCGCGCCAGCCAGTCCTTCTCGCTTGCTGTGCGTCCGATCGTTTACGAGAGCACTGCTGCGCGTTCCCCGCGACGGAAGTTGAAGGGTCTCCTCTGTGTACTGGCACAGAGTTCCCCACAATGCCGCCGGGTCAAACCACTTGAGTGCCTCCACGATCTGGGAGCGAAGCATCGAGTTAGGGAGATGCTTCATCAACGCCGGGATCAGCATTCTAGAATTGCGGGAGCTGTTGGAGCAGCACTCCACGGCAGCTTGCACGATTTGGGGCGACGAATGGTGCAGCAGATACACCAGAAAACCGTCCCCCAGTAGTTCAGGTAACTCTTTGCCGATGATTTTTAACCCCACTACGCGCGAATCTAGCGCCTGCATATTTGTGTAAGCAAGCATGAGGTCAATTGTTAGTACAATAGCTGATCATACGGGGCAGCATTGAGTACGCCAACACTACCTTTTCCTCGTGCAGCAGTTTTTGCAAAATGACGTTCGCTTCCTCATCCATCCAGTCGGAGAGTCGCAGCAGTGCCACAGCAGCGCAGACCACCACCGACTTCTCTTCGCCGCCGTTTTGCATCAGTTTGCGCAGCATCTGGGAACACTGCTCGGCATCGACGTTGAACTTCTCGTAGCCACACGCTAGGATGGCGGCGACTCGCAGCTGGCGTGGAACATACAGTGTTTTGTCCTGGACCATCATCATCAGGTCCATTGTGTTGAAGATACCCGTTGGGAAGGTGCTCGCGTCAGGAAGCAGGTACGATTCCTGAGCATGGAGAACAAAATCTCGCTTCGCAGCAGTGTGCAGATTCAGCAACCGCAGTTTTGTGTGCAACGGCGTCAGCGGCACATTATCATGGCTCGTCTTGTAGAATAGCCCTCGAAGTTCCTACAAAGAGAGATTGTTAAAACCTTGACGGACAATGAGGTCATCAAGTAATTGCTTTTGCAGAGTTGTCACCTGAGCGAAGAGGCCGATATGCACGTGCGACAACGAACTGAGCACGAAATTTGCTTGGTCTTGCGCCCCATTCACCAGCGTCTCCTTGACAATCAGGATCTAGACAGCCACAAGAAAGAGCAAGCAATGCTTAACAATGGCGCAGTTCCGGTATTAAAACGCTGATAGAGAAGTCAATAGCATGCAATGCACCTGGTCCGGCGTGAAATCGATGAGTGGGGAAGTCAAGTCCAAGTAACCCTGTCGCAATGAGGCGTAAAACTCCGCAGCGTATGATTTCCGTGCCGCCAAGGCATCCACAAACCACGCCACCGACGTTACGATCATCAAAATCCTATAATCAAAACAACAGCAAAAGTACGCACACCGCTCAGTTCACCCCGCTAATACCACGTGAAACCTACACAACACAAGATCCCAGCACATGCCAACCTCAGGGACGAATCTCCCAGGAACTGGACAACCACGCTCGCCGTTAATATCATGGAGAGCACAGCACCGAAGATCCGCGAAAGCGACCGGAACGGCCCACACACAAAGCTTCGGAAGCGGCCGCGCTCGTTGTCGTTGAACGGTAGCCACAGAAGCTGCCGTGCCGGGTTGAAGATAGCTTGTGAGACAGCATTATACAGCGCTCGCGTGAAGATCAACGAGTACACCGACTATCCGTAGCAGGTGAGATAAACGGCGTCAGTGTGAATGCAGCACTATCAACAGGGCCGATCGTAGCAATGCCACAAAGGCTGTCGACTCACATTAGACGCGTAGGTCGAGACACCGAATAGGAAGACAGTCACGGGCAGCATGCTGATGCCGTACATGACCCCGAAGTGCGTGAAGAAAGGGCCGGAAGCAAGCTGCATGGGAATCATGAGAAAGCTCTGTACGCCATTGATATGCGTGAGCGAGGCCTTGACCTCGTCTTCCTTCTGCAGCGAGAGCACCGAGAGCGTCGTGTTGTCCACAAGCACGCGGATCACAGTGGCCAGCATATCGAAGAAGCAAATATGCTTGAGATATGTGCGCGCCTGGATGTCGGAGATAACTGCCGCCGAAGTCACATTGGTTTTCGCCTCATCCGCCGCTTTCTTGGTCTTGGACGTCGTAGAGCCGTTCTTCTTGTTCACATTGGTGCTAGCATTTGTCGGCGCAAAGTGCTCGGCAGACACAAAGAGCACCGCTGCGATGAAGAACAGCATAAAGGCTGCCACCACCAGGTTGCACTCCGTGGGCAGTCGATATTGCTGAATCACAGGGAGCACCACAAAACTAGCCAGAAGACTGCCGAACGTTGTCCCGAATGTGATGAACCTGCGTGGGCAAATACACAGACAGACAAAGAGCCGCAGGACGCGTTAGTGGCACTCTGTACCCCTCCGGCTGCATATCAACAATGAACAACGCACCCAAAGAACTTCTTCGACTGCGAGACGTCGAAGGCCTTGGCGCATAGGTCCCAAAACTGCTGCGTGAGCCATTGAGCTGCGATCTCGAGCCAGATGTAGATAGCAACGGAGATGCCACGCGCTAGCAGCGGCATGCCCAGCGACACTAGCGCCAGTGTCAGTGTACCGGCACCCAGCACGGCGGGACTGAGCGCGTAGACAACGCCCGAGGGTGTCTGCCGGACCGCCAGTCGCGACACTAGGTCATTGGCCAGCGTCAGTGCATAGGCAGTGGAGAAGGACAGCACAAGCGTGAGCGCCGCGATGCTGGACGCCGCGTACGAACGCAGGAAGATGGTGTCACGAGAGATGGTGCCCAGCACGGTGGCACAGCACTGCACGGTGAAAAGCGCGCAGAAGAAGCCCACGCGGCGCAGCAACTCCAGCTCCATGACGCTGGCTAGCTTCGCTTTGCCCAAATGAGATCTCGCTGACGTGTGTGTCCGGTCGGGGATCCAACCCTGGGGTTCACTGTATGATAGAGCCAATGCACGGCCTTGTGATCCTCAATCTATTGGTTTTCAGGTAGCATCGCGAACCAATGGCATTGATGTGAATTCCCACGAAATAACACAAACACTGATCTAAGATAAGTATCCGTTGGAGATTCGCCTCGAGAGGACCTCAAAGTTCCCACGAGATGCCGAAGCACCGTCCTGGTCCACGAGCTCCGCCTGCTCTCCTCGTTCCGTCACAGCAAGGACGAGATCACCATTCGATGGACCTCAGAGTACGACTTCATCACCACAGGCGACTACCTCCCCTCGTGTCCGCGCTGCCGCCGCTCCGCCTCTGCTGGAGATGACACCATGGTCTGGGCCCTAGAGGAACTGACCGGAGTCCCATGAATCTCAACCTGTAAGGAGCTAGTCACCCTCCTAGAGCTAGACGCCTGGTGCGCCTTGCTGCGAATGACCTTCGAGCTACAGGGGGCTCACCATCACGCTCACGTTCGAGCGTGGATGACTGAGGACGAGTTTAAGATCTCCCGATGCGCGACGCTCACAAACGAGCCGAAACCGAGTTCAAGAACAGCAGGCTTGCGATTATCGAGGACGGCGAGTTCAGCGACATTGTGCGGCAGACGGCGGCCGCTCTCGCACGGTTTGGCCTCCCTATTCCTCCTGCGTTCGACTTGGTGGCGATGGACAGAGCCTTCCTTGCTCACCGCGCTCGTGTGCTCGCCACGCCACCGAGATGTGGTCGTCCAGCCGTTCCAGGCCGCCCCAGATCTCCTGTGTGGCGCCACCTTTTTGATGACCCGGACGCGCTGCACCAGTTGGAGACAATATGCTGGTACTGCTTGCACCAGGTGAAACACAAACGCCTTCCGAAGGTGGCTGCACGGCACCTTGTTTGCGAGTGCCCTTTGTTCTCTCATCTACTGGCCCAGACGCCATGGAGTTTTTGGCCTACATGGGCTTGTGATATTTGAATACAGTGTTGCTTGTCTGGTGTCTGGTGTCTGGTGTCTGCGTGCCTCTTCTTTCAACGTGAGCTCGCATTTCACTCCGGGCTAGCTCCAGCACTTCTGCAAGTTTGTTTATACGCCGCGTATTTTCCAACACTACTTTGCTC
>JAADYK010001202.1:0-10500 GCA_023338225.1 Halophytophthora batemanensis | reverse complement strand
TTGAAGGCCAGTTTTCGTCGTGTGAAGGCCTTGGTCGCAGACGTGCACCACAAGGTGTCCAGCTGGCTCTCAACGAACTACACGGAGGTCCTCCTCCCGTCGTTCAAGACGCAAGACATGACGTCGAAGCAGAAGCGCATACCCAGGAAGACCTCGCGCGCAATGCTGGCGTGGTCTCACTACAAGTTCAAGACTGCTGTCGTACAAGATGGCTCGCGCTGGAGGAAGGGCGACCGAGTGTGAAGAGCACTATACGACGAAGACATGCTCGTGCTGCGGGAGAACCGCAGCCGCGGCATCACCAGCGAGAAGGTCTTCTCGTGCTCGCACTGCAGCCTCACGCTCGACCGCGACGTGAACTCTGCGCGCAACATCCACCCGAAGAACGAGCCCCTGCTCCCCCGGGCTCCTGGAGTCCGGGTGCCCGGAGACACCTACTCCGTCTAGCACCAGGACGTACCTTGATATCTCATGATGACCTTGGGGTATTTCGAGACGGAGCCAAGCAGGCTTTGTCTTTTTTTTTTCCACCAATGGAGGACCGTAGAAGTGGACACAGCTTGCTTTCCAGCCAATGGGGCACATGCTAAAATTACAATCCAGCTCCGCGTTCTGCTGCTCGTCGCCTCGCGAGCGTCTCAGCGATTACGCCGCGTTATTTTCCTCCAACCAGCCGGCCCGTCTGGGGCCGAATCAACCAATCAGCGGCGTGAAATGTAGTCAGTGCACTGGGTGTAGGCTCCCTTGGGAGAAAGCCGCGGAGAAACCCCCGCCCGGGATAGACGCCAAGACGCCAATACGACGCAATAGCAAGTGCGGCCCCCGAGCCGAAGCGAAGCACTCCGCCACCGGCTCCTCCGCAAGGCGCAGCAGACGCCACCGCAGCCAGAAGCTAGCCAGCCACCCTGGGAGGCAGCAGCGACGTGGCCATCATGGACGAGAAGTCAAGGAAACCCGAGGGTGAGGCGGCGGAAAGCTCGAGGCAAGCGCAGGAGGAGGCAGACTAGACCCACGGAGACTGACGCTTTTGCTGTTGTTGTTGTTGTGGTGGTGGTGGTGGTGCGAGCAGACACGCCGTTCAAGCAGCAGAAGCTGAAGGCGTGGCAGCCGATCCTGACGCCCAGCTGGGTCATCGGCACCTTCGCCGTCGTGGGGCTCATCTTCATCCCCGTCGGCATCATCTTGCACACCGAGTCGGAGAACGTACGCGGCTTGATACAGCTCCGCCTCCTCTGACCCTCTACGAGATACGACAAGTACCAACGTCGTATGCCCTGCGGCCTTCTGACCTGTTCTGAAATGTGTGCGTAGGTGGTGGAGTACTCGGTGCAGTATGACGGCGAGGGCATGGAGGACGTGACGTCCAGCAACATTGCGCAGCTCGGCGACGGCTGCTACCTGAGCGATGACGAGGACGCCAACGCCTTCGATGTGGATACGCATGGCTGTCTCATCACTCTGGACATTGAGAAAGACATGACAGCCCCCATTTACGTGTACTACCAGCTGGACAACTTCTACCAGAACCACCGTCGCTACGTGGCGTCTCGCAGCGACGCGCAGCTCCGTGGTGATGCCACAGCCAGTACCAGTGACTGTTCGCCGCTGGAAGAGGCCACGGGCGTCGTCAAGTACAACTCGACGTCGGACACGCCACTGGCCAACGACTCGAGCGCCACGTACGCGCTGAACCCGTGCGGCTTGATCGCCAACAGCCTCTTCAACGACATCTTTTGGGTGAACCGACTGGAGCTGCCCGACGGCTCTGTGTACTACCAGGATGACACGTACGGCGAGCACACGCTCGTGAACCTTGTGAACCAGACGGACATTGCCTGGAAGTCGGACATTGACACCAAGTTCAAGAACATCGACGAGGCTACGCGGGAGGGCATGGACGACAACCTCTTCCTCTGGGAGAACGCCAACTACCGCTACATTATCCCCAACTACGTGGGACAGGAGCCCGAGGCCAACAAGACAGCCTGGACCACTGCTGCGCCCGCTTACGGCGTGCAGGACGAGCACTTTATCGTCTGGATGCGCACGGCCGGCCTGCCCAGCTTCCGGAAGCTCTACGGTCGTATCGACACGGACCTGGCGGAGGGCACCAAGCTGCAGTTCCTCGTCTCCAGCAGTACGTCTCGTGTCTCTTGTGGACCCACATGTCTATCTATGCCCCCCCCCCCTTCGTCGGCTAACTCGCTAACTCGCTTGCTCCGTCGCTCTTGCTGTTGCTACGGTGCAGATTTCTTGGTGAGCACGTTCGAAGGCAAGAAGTCGCTGGTGATCTCCACAACATCGTGGTTCGGCGGCCGCAACCCGTTCCTGGGAATCGCCTACATCATCGTGGGCGCACTCTGCATGGTGCTGGCCATCCTCTTCTTCGCCAAGCACAAGCTCAGTCCGCGGAAGCTGGGCGACACGCGGTACCTGGTCTGGAAGAACAACCACTAGGTTGCTTCGGTGGGTCTTGTGCAGCCATGCAGCCCCACAGTTGTCGGCTAAAACAAGTGCCACCTGCGAGATCGGCAGCGCCGACGTCCAGCAGCGTCCATCGCTGTCCACGACGTCCACGCGCCGGTCGCTGTATTCTCCTGCATACCCCGAGCGAGCGATTTCCTGCTGCTCGCCTTTCCCGAATAGCTTGCCTGTGCTCTAGGGAAGAAGTAGGAACTTACTGCAGCTCAGATAACACGGAGGTCGCTTTGCTCATTCGCCTGTCCCGTCCTGCTGTTGAGCTGAAGTGCTGAAGAGCCACAGCAGAGCCAGAAACGCCGCAAGCGGTCAAGATGCTGGCGAGTCGCTACGAGCTGCAGGGCAAGATCGGCAACGGCGCCTTCGCCGAGGTGCTCCGCGCCACGGACCGCCGCTCGGACCGCCTCGTGGCCGTCAAGCGGCTGCGCGTGAGCGACGACGGTCGTCTGCGCACTGTGCCGGCCGCGCAGTTCCAGGAGCTTGAGGCGCTGCGCCAACTTCGTCACCCCAACGTGCGCAGACGAGACCATACTGCGGAACTCTTAAAGTGTACTCACCGAGCTAACGTTTATCGGCGGGGACGCCTGCTCCAGGTCGTGCAGTTGGTGGACGTGCTGCCCGACGGCAGCCACATCGCGCTCGTGCTCGAGTACATGCCCGTGGACCTCTTCAGCGTGCGTGTATCACTCCTCCGTGCTATCAAGGGCGATCGTAGCGCTCACGGTTGTGTCTACTTGTCTACAAGGTTCTCCGCCGTCGTGGCCAGCCTTTCGACGCTGCCGACACCCGCGGACTACTCCGGATGCTGCTGCAGGGCGTAGCTTGCTGTCACGACCACAACATCCTCCATCGGGTACGTCTTCCAGCACGATGCCGTACCTCGTATCTCTAGCTTCCAGAGCGAGACGAAGCGAGATTCTCATGGGTGATCATGCTACAGGACCTCAAGCCTGGGAACCTCTTGCTCAGCGACGACGGCGTACTCAAACTCAGCGACTTTGGCCTCGCCACGGTTTTCGTGGGCTGCCACGCACGATCCTACTCGCATCAGGTGGCCACACGCTGGTATCGTGCACCGGAGCTGCTCTTTGGCGCACGACAGTACGATTCGGCCGTGGATATGTGGGCTGTGGGTGCTGTGGCGGCTGAACTGCTACGCGGTTCGCCGCTCTTCGCTGGGCAGAATGACTTGGACCAGCTCTTCCGGGTCGTGCAAGTCCTGGGCGACCCAGAGACGCAATGGCCCGGCGTGACAGCATTCCCGGACTTTGGCAAGGTGAGCTTCCCAGCTTACGAGCTCATACCGCTGCGTCAGCTCTTCCCGGACGTGGTGCCCGCGGCCGTGGACTTATTGACCCAGTTGCTGGCTTTCAACCCGAGCCAGCGGCTTTCAGCGCGTCAGGCACTCGCCCACGACTTCTTCTTTGAAGGCCCTGTGCGCTCACGCTTCTCTGGCTACACGGAGCGGGACGAAGGCCACGGTGACAACCAAGAGCTGGCTGAAAATGTGTCCGAGATCGACAGCGACAATGCCTTTCTCGCTTCGCTTGGCAAACCTCTGGCTCTGCTGTAAGGACACCATGACATCAGCTCAGCATCTCCAGTTCAAGACGTCTAGGCTTACAGCGGACGCAAAACACAAACCGGATTAGTGTCTGTCCCTGTGGACCACGTCTCGCTCTTTTGCAGCTCCAACGATGGCTTGAGCCTTCACGTCACTTCTCACCGACTGGAGAACTGCGTGGCCTCCACAAAGCGCTTCATCCACGTCTCGCGCCCCACACTGGCAGGCGCGCGAAAGCGCAGCATGGTGCGACCTGCTTCAGGCGGCACCACCTTGATCTTGAGGTCGTCTGTACGACTGCGCACAACGCTGTAGCCGCTGATGCTCACAGGTCGCTCGAAGGGCGGCCCACGCTCCTCGTAGTCGCTCTTGGACTTGTAGCACGTCAGCGTGGCGTGGTCCAGTACGTAAAAGTACTGACGCCAGCGCGACGAGAACATGTGGCCTTTCTCGTAGCGTTCTAAGTAGCCTGACACCACACGGCCCTTATCCGCCACCTTGTCCACCGTGTCGATGGTGCGTCGCGTGGCCTGCATAGTACTCTGGTATAACGCTTGTTGATCTGCCAGCGCCCGTTCGATCTGCTCGTCCGTTTGACGCAGTGCATCCTGCAGCGAACTCACTTGCCCGGCGTGAGCCAGTTCAATCTCCGCCACGGCTTCGGCCTCCTGACGACTCCACTCAGCGTTGGTCTTGGTGATCTGCTGTACCTGACGCTGTTGGTTCTCCAGCGCTTCCTCCAGTTCTTCCACGCGACGCTCTTTCTCTTCCTCAGCCGCGGAGAACCGTTCGTATTCTTGCCGTGTCAGTAACTGCAGTTGTCGACGCACTGGACCGCTCAGGAAGCCTGCCAATACTGTCGACACTTGTGGGCCACGCGCCACGAAGCGGTATTGGGACACCATGGCTTCCAAGTTGGTCTTGTACGTCATGAGCTCCAGAGGCACACGGGTAAGCGCCATGGGCTTGCCGTTGCCTTTCTTGTCGCCCAGCAGCATGATCGAGGACACGGCTCGGCCTCGTTGCGTCTGCTGGGCTTGCTGTGCTTCAGTGTCCGTCTCGTTCTTGCGGAGCACCACCGAGTGCAAGTACCGCAGCAGCTCCGCGCAGAAGATGGCCGAGGACACTTCATTCGCACGCACAAACCGCCCACGCACGCGCTCCAACTTGCGCCAGAGGTTCTTCTTGCCCACATGAAAGTCCAGAGGACACGTCAGCTCCTCCAGCGGCGGCGTGGGACCCCGTAGTCCCACGAGGAACGGCTCCAGCACTGCGTTCACCTCTTCCAGTCCTTCTTCGTGTACCTGGTCCAGTGTGGCTGAATCGACGGGCATGGCTTCGCTCGGTGTGTTCAGATACTCCATGGGCACCGAGTAGCTTGTGATGGAGGCAGTGCAACGCTCCAAGAGCTGGTCGGGCGTCTGCATGACCTGCTGCTCTGTATGCATGCTATTCTCCGCTTCCTCGTCCTCTGGAATGTGTTCCAAGTCTCCACCAGCCCCGTTACCCCCTCCGTTCGCGGCCGTACCGCTCTTCCTGCCCGTAGGGAAGAGCGAAAACTGCTTGCTGAAGGCGCGGCCGCGGTTCTTGAGGAAGCTGAAGAGTCCTGTGTTGAGTGGCGCAGGCAAAGGCTCTCCAGCGTTCTCTCCAACACTACCATCGACATTCTTTTGAGAGTCTGCGGCTGACTGACGCTTGAGGTTTCCGAACTCGTCAAAGGCGGAGAATGCGCCTTGGCCAGCGTTCACCACGGCCTGGTGCTGGTTCGTCTGCGATTGTGAGGCCTGCAGCTTCCGCTCCGTCACGTCCACGAGGTACTCGGCTGTAACGGGGGAATGCTCGTACACTGCTAGTCGAGCGTGCAGCAGGTCGCAGTAGTTCTTGAAGGCTAACCGCACCAGCTCCTGCCAGTGCGACGCCAGAACGTTGGTCACCACACGTTGGAGCACCACAGAAGCCACACTGGTACCCTCTACAGCCGCCAGAGTGTGCGCCAGCGATCGTGTGAGCTTGGACACTAGCGCACCACTGAGATACCGCCCGAAGAACGACTTGCACTCCAGTCGGTCAGCCGCGTGACTCAATAGTTTGACGGCTGAATGCGCCTCGTCCGGCGCGCGGAACGTGCTACTCTTGAGCACCACGCAATCGCGCACAGGCACAAGCGCGGCGAGTAGTAACTGTGCGTCTGCGTCGCTGCCAGCAGCACGGGACGGCGGTGCGGCGAGCTGCTGCTCCAGGTACTTGGACGGGGTTTCGCAGCCCTGCATGTCCTTAATCTTGAGGTCCACGGCGCCCCACGTGAAGCGCGGCGCCAGCTCGCGCAGCAACTGGGAGTTCTGCTCGGCTGAGATGCCTTCCAGAACCTGCAGCTGCGCAAAGTCGGACAAGAACGGCAGTGCGGCCTGGAAGCTTGCGGAGCCGGAGATCGGACCGGGCGCGGCTACTACCACATGCGAGCTCAACAGCAGCAGTAGGGAGCCCCAGAAGGGTTCCTGGCGCAGCGATACGCCCCGCAACACGCACACAACCATGGATGCGTCTTGCTCTGCCACAGTGGTCGCATTGGCGCTCAGGAACAGCCCACGCTCGCCATCGTCAGACGCATGCTCGTCGTCGAGTACTTGGATGACGCCCAGCAGCGCCAGCTTGCGCGTCGCCAGCTTGGAACTGCGCAGCACCTCCGCTCCCGCACTGCGCAGCCGTAGCGACGAGCGGTCTTCGCCCGCCGCGCACGTGCACAGCGGCACATACTCGGCACTGCTTAGTGCCGCCATTTGCTGGTCGTTCGCTCGTGCTCTTCTTCGCCTTTGAGCTGAGAAGTGTGGGCTGGGCTCTATGTTGTATTATACGGGGTTGAGGAGGATTTCGCCAAGCTCCAGGTTGAAACGGTTCCATCCCGTTTAACTGCGAGGGACCGTATGATACCGTTTTACGAATCAGGGTTAGGACAACATATCACACGAAGTGGTTTCTACCAGTTTACGGAGAAAGGACTTGAGGTTTTCGCACTGCTGTCCTGAACCCTTTTGGTTAAACTGACTTGTGAGTATGCAGAGCGAATCTTGGGAGCGATGTGAGGGAAAGGAAGTAGATCTGAAAGTGAGTTCGATTGAGTTAGCTGTCTTTGCCTACGCGCCCTCTCCTACTTGGCTCTCCTGATTACCTTGACTGTAGCGGGAAAACACCATGTAGCGGGAAGCCCATATGTATCCATCCAATCATACCTCACCGTTCGTGTCCCTTCATGCGCAGGCCTCCCAAGACACGCGTACAGCACGCACAGGCCGTGTGCCTGAAGATAGGAGCCCAACCAAAGTGACGACGAAGTGCAATCACAACAAACTGTGCAATTCATCTCGATATCCCCCACCACCATTTGATCCCAAAGTACCGTCCTGGACCTCCACAACATACCGTTGTTTCGGGTCAATACGTGCGACGAGCTTTAGTGGCCGATTCTGATTGGCCGCTCAAAACCAACCATAAACACACGTCTTGATGAAACTCTAGGGTTAGTAGAGTATCTCTGAGAACGCAGGGTGTGCTGGCCGTGACGCGCCGAACTTACAGTCTCGGACAGCATCGAGCTGGTTTTTTTTGGCGATGTTAAGACCGAATTTGGACGAACAAGCACACCAGTCACTTTACCTCGCCAAGCGCTATCCCTCAATGGCCACGGGTTCCGTCCAGCCTCTGAATTGGTGTCAGGCCACATCGCAGAAAATGGCCCTGGTGAGCCCCCATGCAAACATCAAGTATAACGCCCCAACGAGAGCAACCGCAAGTTTCTGGCCCGCCCAAACGCGGTACAGTGACTATTGACAAAAGCACGCTCGACTCCGTCATTTACTACGTGAGGAAGCGCCACGAACGAGTGATAGTGGAGGCAGAGAAGCTCGACATTCTTCTGCTACACGCGAGGTTTTGCTATGAAATGCAGCGCGTCGAGTCCTAGGTGGACTCGGATCGACGAGTCAAGCCTGGCCGCGTAACAACGTGCATTTGTGAGCTGCTCAACCGTAAGGAAGACGCCATCAGAAGCATATGGAACGATTACTGGAACAACAAAGACCCCACCGTTGTAGCTCTCCCTGGCAACTACACAGCGAAAGCGACAGTGGTCCCGCGTCGCGATGGCAGTAACCCAAGCGCAGCACTTCGTCTGCGAGCGCCGTACCGTTCGTCAGCGCGCCGTTGCACGAAATGTCGTGAAATTTCTATCGCAGCTAGGCGTTATCGAGGCGAACTACGATTCCTCCGCCTCGACGTCTTCAGCGTTGAGATCTGTGTGGCGCTATCTTCAGCATATTGGCTACAAGCGAAGGAAGAAGAAGGGGTAGCTACAGACTGCACGAGGGTAACGCGCACGACCATGTTGAATATTTGTCCACAATGTATCGTATCCTAGCAAGTCAGCAACGACGTACAGTCTACTTGGACGAGACCTACATCCATCGTAACTATGTGCGTCATGACGACAGCTTATTTGATCCCACTAACGAACAAAATCTTCAGGTCGTTGTGAAGCACAAAGGACGCCGATACTGGCTCATCGCAGCAATGATCGATGGAAACCAAACCACTCCAGAGGGTGAACGCAGCACCACCGACTGCGCACATCTGCTTTCCGACGCGCTTGGCATATTTGGAGGCGGCAAAAAGGCAAACCAAAGATTTCCACGGCGTGTTCGACTACGATTACCTCGAAAAGTGGCTAACGAAGCTGCTAGACACTCTTGATGTTCTGAGCGTTCATAGCACAGTGATTGTCACGAACAACTCCTAGAAATTAGGCATTATCGTGAAGTGTGACGAGTGGAGAATTACCGTCGATTCATGTGCTCTGAAGACAGCCGTGTGAGGAGAAAAACAAATAAATAAAGCTCATATCCAAGCTAGCGTCGACCCTATTGTGATGCGAATGGCCCCAGAGAGAGAGAGAGGGAGGCACAGAGCCATCTACACTCCGCCCCACCACTCCGATCTCCAACTCGTCGAGACAGTATGGGTGGTAGTAAAAAGCGAGGTGGACCGTCAGCACACATCAAGCACGACCTTCAACGAAGTGCAAAGCTGTCTTGTGGCAACATTTGACGACCTGAAGCCATCAACTGCACAGGGATGCATCAACAAGGCCAAAGAGGTACTCCAGACGATGTATGGCATGGTGTCCCAGCAAGAAGATGATGACAACGACAGCTCCGAATCTGACGAATCTGATCGGGGCGAGAACAGTGTAGGCGAGGAAAACTCGGGAAGCGAAGGTCGTTTTTATGTGCACTTGAGCGAGTTGCCCATGCTTCGAAACGAATTTTCCTTGCGATCAAGTCAGACTGCTTTAGAGTAAGCAATACGCAACACCCCTCGATACTGTCCGGGACTGTTAGCCAATATCCATCGTGTACCACCCAAACTTGTTGGTGCCAAAAAGCGGCTGTTTTCGTAAATCTACATATGATATCTCGTTGCATGTAATATAAAGCATTTTCAAAATGGTCCACCAAAAGGAGGCTATTTCCGTAGAAGAACAAAACCCAAACGCATCTGATTAGCTAGAAAGTCGTACTTCGACAGCATTTCGGCTAAGTACGATGGCCCAAGTCCTCGATAAAGAAGGGTGTACCAAGAGTATTTCCAACAAAGAGGGGTCACTGTACTATTCGTGGACTCAGACAGACTCAGATTCAGATACGATACCGTCCGGGTCTTCCACAATATACCGTTGTTTCGGGTCAATACGTGTGACGAGCTTAAATGACAGAATCTGATTGGCTACTTGAGACCCAGCCCTATATAAACCTTTTTATATTCATACAGGGCTGGGGGTTACGCGGCGCGCTGGCCGTGACGCGCCACCGTGGCGCCTCCAACAAATATCCATGTGGCCCACACAAAATGGAGGTGCCGCTTAGAGTTTCGCAGTTGCAGACTTGGGCCGCCTCCGCGAACCTGGATGCCAGCCCCGCCAAGCTCGCTGGCCTCCATTGGGGTAAGACGCAGCGTCTTGCAGAGCTGCAGCAAACTGCGTCGACGGCTATCTCTACAAAAAGCAAGCGACGATCGGTTTCCCTATCGCTCTGGACGACCAAAGGTAAGACACTGCGTCGTACCCCGGATCTTGAGTCCCTATTGTTTGCCTGACGAAGGTACACGAATCGGAATTGGCCCCTGGCAAAGACTCGTGACGGGCTTAGAGCCCCAGACAGGAGAGTTTCCCAACACCGACGCAAACTCCGGATTTCCCGAGACTTTGCACAGCGTTCGCAGACGTTCATGCCACGATGGGGAGGTTCAGCAGCAGGCCGATTTACTTTAGACACCGATGGAAGTCGACGTGCAACCTGTGGTTCAATCTACAACGACGCGTGAACGATGCCGCAGCAACGGGCCAAGCACAGCGCACACAGCTGCTCAGAGCACCGATCTGGGCCAACTCCACGTCAGCTCCAAGTCCT
>JAADYK010001201.1:0-10501 GCA_023338225.1 Halophytophthora batemanensis | reverse complement strand
TGTCACGCTCGAGCGCAGTGAAAAGAACGGCGGCAATCTTAGCTTCGCTACGTACGAGGAGCTGGAGACGGCTTTCGCGGCCGAGAAGGTCCATCCGGCGGACCTCAAGCCGTGTCTGGCCAAGTACCTGAACGCGCTGCTAGAGCCTGTGCGTCAGCACTTTGCTGGCGGCCCGCTCAAGACCATGTGGACCAGTGTGAAGAAGCTTAAGGTGTCGGCCACCCCGGACGGAGAGAAGCTGGCGAACCTGTCGCTGCCGGGCTTCCCTGAGGCGGAGGACCGCGTGTGGCAGGCGTCGCAGCTGTCGCTGGACGAGCGCTACAATGTGGCGCGCTCTGTGGGCGAGGAGTGCATCCAGGAGACGGAGCTGCGCGCCCTGCTGGAGAAGAAGGAGCACCCGGTGTGCTACGACGGCTTTGAGCCCTCGGGTCGTATGCACATTGCGCAGGGCGTGCTGCGGACTGTGAACGTCAACAAGCTGACGGACGCCGGCAGTGTGTTCCGCTTCTGGGTAGCCGACTGGTTTGCCATGCTGAACAACAAGATGGGCGGCGACCTGGACAAGATCCGACTCGTGGGCCAGTACATGGTGGAGATCTGGAAGTCCGTGGGCATGGACATGACCAACGTGGAGTTCCTCTGGGCGTCCAAGGAGATCATCGCCCACAGCGCCTCGTACTGGCTGCGTGTGATGGACATTGCGCGACGCACGACCATCGCGCGGACGCTCAAGTGCTGCACCATCATGGGACGCAAGGAGAAGGAAGGCATGCAGGCGGCGCAGATCCTCTACCCGCTCATGCAGTGCGCCGACATCTTCAACCTCAAGGCGGACATCTGCCAGCTGGGCATCGACCAGCGCAAGATCAACATGCTGGCCCGCGACTACTGCGACTTGGTCAAGATGCGCTTCAAGCCCGTGATTCTGAGCCACCACATGCTCATGGGACTCAAGCAGGGCCAGGAAAAGATGTCCAAGAGCGACCCGGAGTCGGCCATCTTTATGGAGGACGCTGAAGAAGACGTGAACCGTAAGCTGGAGAAGGCCTACTGTCCCGAGGGCGTGGTGGAGTCTAACCCCGTGCTGGACTACATGAAGCACATTATCTTCGCTCGCTACGCCAAGCAGGGCGTCACCGTGACGCTGGCGGACGGCCAGGAGAAGACCTTCGTCACCTACCAGGAGTTGGAGGACGCCTACGTCGCGCGCCAGGTGAACCCGCCCGAGCTCAAGTTGGCCCTGGCCAAGTACCTGAACGAGTACGTCCATTTTTCTGTTGCATGGCGACGGACCTCGGTGCATTGTCCTGTGTTGCTAATTATCCTGTGCTTACGTGTGCGTGCTTTTATCCAGGATTCTGGCGCCTGTGCGCGAGCACTTCTCGAAGGGCGAGGCCAAGGAGCTGCTGGCCAAGGTTCGCTCGTTCCGCATCACGAGATAAGCGCGAGGACGTCCGAGTCGTCAGTCGAAAAGCGGCTCTCACGCATTGGAGTCCGAAGCAGCAGCAGAAGGAGGGGGTGGTGCATCTGCTTGCGGTGAGGACTGTTGGTAGACCAAGTGAGACGTGGCGAGGCAGAAGGAGAGAGGAAGAGGGCGAGCTCCTCGTGTGGTGGCCGTCCTAAGGAGAAGAAGAAAGCGTTCCGTTGTCTGCATCAACCATCACCAGTCATGCGACTGGGCATTATCAGATCTCGTGGCGTAAATACCGCCTCGATATATCTTTAAGTTGCCATGAGATACCCAAGTACCGTCCTGGCCCTAGTAGACATACTGTTTGCTGTTCCAGGTCGATGTGTGTGAGCAAGCTCACGCACACCTGACACCGCGGAGTAGGCATCTCCGGGCACCCGGACTCCAGGAGCCTGAGTGAGCAGGTGTTCGTTCTTGAGGTAGATGTTGCGCGCGGCGTTCACGTCGCGGTCAATCGTCAGGCTGCAGTGCGAGCACGAGAAGACCTTGCTGGTGGTACTGTGGTTGGTTCTCACACAGCACGAGCAGGCATTCGTCATGTAGTACTATTCGCACTGGCACCACGACTTGTCCTTGATCCGCCTGGAGCGAGCCGAGCACCCGTGGTCTTGCGCCGTCGGGATCCATGACGATGGAGCGCATTGCATCCAAAACAAGATGGTCAGGGTTTCTTATGAGCAGCTGATAGGCTAGATCGCATCTTACCTGTGGTTGGCCAATTCTGGCCTTGATGCGGGCGAATAATCGAGGGCGAGGTGCAACAAAATGATGGCAACTCGTGGGAACTCAGTGGCAGATTGGGAACACCCGAGCGGTATCGCAGCACGTGCACGATTACGGCGAGCTCCCGCGCATACTGAGACCAAGTGAACGTTGCCGCGTGCGGAGTGACTGGCTGTTTGTATGGACGCGGTGCCAAACTCCCGTACCTCCGACTTCTGCTTGGGATGGAGAGCCCAAAGAGCCGACGATCGTCTCTGGGGCGGCTACTGCAGCGCCAGACTACCAAGCTCTTCTCGGGGCGCAGCCGCACCAGCAGCGGGCTCGGCATTCGCAGCAGCAGCAGCAGTAGTAGCGTGGGTCTCGGTCTCGGCGAGAGACTGAGCAGCATCAGCGCCAGGTTTAGCCGCAGCAGCAACCGCATCAGCGCCAGCCCCACCTCCGCCAATATGACGAGCCCCAAGGCGCGGCGGCGGCTCTCTAACACGACCAGTCCGTCCGGCAACGGCGCCAGCAGGAAGGCGGCTCGATGCGGACCTGCCGCAGCAGCAGTGCCAGCTTCTGCCTCTGCCTCTGCCTCTGCCTCTGCCTCTGCCTCTGCTTCTTCTCCTGCGAAGGAAACAGAGACGCAGTCGACGTCCGACGGGAAGGAAGACGCGCAGGCCGAGGACAGCCCGGAACAGCTTGAGGGCGGGAACTCGCCGCAGTCCAGCAAAGACAAAACCGGCATCCGGCTGCTGGATGCGGCATGGCTGTCGCTGGAAGGCTCGCAGGGCCACGCCAATGAAGACCGCGTACTGGTGGCCAGCAACGAGCGCTTCCACCTCTTGGCTGTCATGGACGGCCACGGCGGCTCCTGGGCGGGCGACTTCCTTGTGGAGCGATTGATGGCTGCGCTGGAGGAGGTTTACGACAACGGCTTTGAACACGGGCGCGTGGCCATCGCCATGGAGGAGCTGGATAGCGTCTTCTGTGCGCTGGCCAAGAGGCAGATGGATCTGAGCGGCGCGTGTCTGCTGGCCGTGCTGCTGTTCGTGGACCCTGCCACAGACACCCCCCAGAAACTCGTGCTCAACATCGGCGACTGTCGTGCTGTGGTCCGTGAGACGCCGACTCTGCAGCCTGTGACTGGGGCGAAGAAGGGCTTCCGACCTAAGGGCAAGAAGCTCAAGCCGCAGACCGTGGCGCTCTCGAGCGACCACTGCGCCTCCAACAAAGACGAGAAGCTGCGTGCGCTGCGTAGTGGTGCTGTTATCCAGCATGGTCGCATCGCTGGCGTGCTGGAGCCTTTTCGGTCTATCGGAGACATCGACATGAAGACGCCCGATATGAAGAACTGGGTCATCCCCACCCCAGAGCTGCGTCAAAGTGATCTGCTGCTAGGTCAAAGCCTGCTGGTGCTGGCCACGGACGGCGTCTGGGGCGTTATGAGCAACCAGCGCGTCATGGCTGTCGTCCAGCGTGAAATGAACGCACGTGGACGGCGCGCAAGAGCTGCGGCGGAGGCTATCGCCCGCGAGGCACGAGACTGCGGCAGCACCGACGACATCTCTATCATTGTCGTGTCTGTATAGATAGATGCAGAGAAGCGGGAGCACATGCAACGCAACGCACATGCACAGAGCTATTCATCGTTCACCTCGCTTTGCTCTAGCTCTGCAACTGCTTTGGAGAGCGACTCAAGCGCCCACAACCTCCTGCCAGGCGTCAGTGAAGGGCATGCCCTGGTCCAGTCGCGTCTGAACAGCGTCCGTGATCTCCTGGCCGTAGATGTGCTTGAGGATCTCTAGTCGAGGCGTGCTGGAGCGCGACTTGTAGCCCACATGGAGCTCCTTGGTGTAGTCGGGGATCCGCTCCAGCGCCGTGAGTTCTTCGCTGATGGGCATGATGTAGGCTTGGCATTTCAGCGTCTCCCCCTTGCGCTCGCCTTCCACGAGGTTCACGTCGATCTCCTCGCGCAGATAGTACTTGTCGCCCACGGCCTCCAGGATATCCAACGCCTCCAGCGCGTCCGCATCCACACGGTAGACCTCGCCAGGCACCTGGTAGCCCTCTGTGGGCGCGCGATACAGGCAGGGCACGTGGCGGTCGCGCTTGAGTACGAGGTGGAAATCGGCGCGCGCAGTGCGACCCACGCCCACAAACTCCGCCTTGCCTTGTGCGATGGCAGGCTGCAGGTACGTCACGTAGTTGTACAGCTCGCGCTTGAGGGTGCCGTACACATACACGTAGGTGTCCATGGTGACCTTGCCCTCGTTGCTCTGCTCGCGGAATTCGAATGTGCTGCCGCTCGGGTGTTCCCAATCTACCACTGAGTTCCCACGAGTTGCCATCATTTTGTTGCACCTCGCCCTCGATTATTCGCCCACATCAAGGCCAGAATTGGCCAACCACAGGTAAGATGCGATCTAGCCTATCAGCTGCTCGTAAGAAACCCTGACCATCTTGTTTTGGATGCAATGCGCTCCATCGTCATGGATCCCGACGGCGCAAGACCACGGGTGCTCGGCTCGCTCCAGGCGGATCAAGGACGAGTCGTGGTGCCAGTGCGAAGAGTACTACATGACGAATGCCTGCTCGTGCTGTGGGAGAACCAACCACAGTACCACCAGCAAGGTCTTCTCGTGCTCGCACTGCAGCCTGACGATTGACCGCGACGTGAACGCCGCGCGTAACATCTACCTGAAGAACGAACACCTGCTCACTCGGGCTCCTGGAGTCCGGGTGTCCGGAGACGCCTACTCCGCGGTGTCAGGTGTGTGTTAGCTTGCTCGCACACATCAACCTGGAACATCAAACGGTATGTCCACTAGGGCCAGGACGGTACTTGGGTATCTCATGGTAACTTCGGGATATATCGAGGCGTCGAGAAGCTCTGTGCAGCAGCTTTGAGTCTATGTTGTGCGGATTCGACGAATGGGTGTCCTCGGTTCCTCACCAAAGCCATTCCATTCGAGACCTTCAAGAATCAAGCAGCAGGTACGCTTTCTGATTTATATAGCACGCACCTGATTGAATAAGCATCGACTTTCATGCCAAATGATGATGCCAAGGCCGTGGTCGCACCTTTTGATTGGATAGCGTTTCGCAATTTCACGTAGTGATTACGCAGACCATTTGCTGAGTCTCCTAGGATTTATGAGTCCAATATCTGTGACAACGCATTCATCACTGGTGCTAACAGTGCATGGGCCCTCGCACCGATCGCTCTCTTGCAGCTCTTCAACACCAAACTACATTGGCAGCTTCGTTCTACCGGAAATCTACGCACAACAGGACACAGGGCTCTCCCAGCCTCGGTATCCGTACAGAAGGATATTGGCGCAAGCACACACCACATGCGCAAGTTAGCGACGCCGCTGCTACCCATGGAGCTGTCGCCGTCGATACCACAAGAGGCTGTACAAGGCAGTCGTGCGCACAAGAAGGCAACAAAGACACACAAGCAGCGGCAGTAGCGAGTCAAGGCCGCACCAGTGCTGCCTCGATCGGAAGAGCAACTCACAGAGCGACATATCCAAGCTAGAAAGCGGAAGGGATGGGTGCGCAAGCTGGACGGCCACCTGTGTTGGCATCGTACGACCGACAACAGCGAAAACAGCAAAATCTCCATTGTACCTGCATGTAAGAGTCGTGTAGTGCGCTTTGTACGACTACAGGAAAGTCCCAAGATGTCAGGCCAGCCACAGAGTGAGCCTGCAACTCAGAATGAGGTAACCACGGTGGAATCAGCCAAGAAGTCGTTTGTGGGCGTGGCCAAGATGGAGATCTTTCCCGCTGCGAACTGGGACGCTTCAACGCGAGCAAAGGGCAAGAAAATGGACTCGGAGGACGTAAACGCGAGGTATTGACACCGACAGCCAAGGACTTTCCCTCGAAATACGCGTGCTTTGTGGCGAGCGCAGCGGTGCTGTTGGTACCACCGGAAGTCGAGTTTTTCATCTTGTCTATCCACCGCGACTGCGTGTTGGAGGAGTCCGTGGAGCACTTGAGCTGTATCGAGAAGAAATATGTGCGTTCCGTTCTACACATCAACTTCCTCAAGGAGAACGGGGTGGCTGCTGGAGAACTACATCGCGAGTGGTTCGTGTTGCCTACGGAGCTGCTCACGGATCCTCGTGTTGGGCTCTTTGTACGCACGAATGAGGAAGGCGGTGTGTTCTATTTGAACCTGAATTCCCGCTTCGACAATGGAGAAGAACATTTGGTCTACTCGACGGGCCGGATGCTCGGCTGCGTCCTGCTGGAAGGCACGGTGCTCAACTTCCACCTCTCTGCACCACTCCTCAAAATGATACTGGGGACACCGCTGTGACTGGACAACGTGTGTTATCTAGACCCAGCGTTGTACCAGAGTCTAGCGTGGCTGCTTAACCATAACGACGTGGAGGCGTTGGATCTGGACTTCAGCGTCTGCAAACGTGTGAGAAACAAGATGGAGACTGTGGATCTGGTGCCGAACGGCCGACAGATTCTCGTGGTGGAAGCCAACAAGCAGGAGTATCTGAAGTACAAACTGGAGCGATTGCGGCTCACGAGTGTGTCGCGCCAGCTTTACATATTCTTCAAGGGCATCTATGAGGTCACCCCGCCGCAGAGACTCATGCCGTTCGACTATGAAGAACTGGACTACCTGCTTTGCGGCTCGACCGAAATCGATGTGGATGACGGGGAGAAGCACGCGGATGTGGCTGAGAACATCGGACGGTCACCTGCCACCAAGTGGCTCTGGGAGCTTGTGAGCGAGATGTCCAACGAATATCGGTGCCGATTGATGCAGTTCGCCACGGGTTACTCACGTGTGTCGCTCGTAGGCTTCAAAGGGCTTACGAGCTACGATGGACGACTGTGCCGCTTCATGGTTCGAGGCATTGTGGATGGGCCAGACCCGTTGATGCGCAGCTACACCTGCTTCAGTCACGTCGACCTGCCGCTGGGGTCCACACACCAGCACCTCAAGGACATGGTGTACGCCACACTGGACACAAAGCCCTTCGACTTTACTACGGACTGAGTCGAGGTGGCTGAGCTTGGTAGACGGACATGGGGTCTGTTGGGCATAAATGCAATATGTTAAATTGTAGGATACACTTTTTCATGTTCGACCACTTGAGCTAATACCCTCCGTATCGATATACTGTGATGAGCGGCATCCAGTGTATATGAATACACTTTGTCGCTGTATTAAAGCAGAAGACCAGTAAGCAGATACTCCGACCGTCTGCAATGTCGCCGCCCTCTGTGCTCTTTGCTTGCTGCTATTTCATGACTGCCTACTCGCCCTGCACTAGGAAGCCATCGCCAGGTCCTTCTCGACCTCTCAGCCACTCGTTCGCCGTGCGATCTTCTTAGCGTGTCACCCCGCCACCATCACCTCCCGGGGTTTGCATCCTCAGCCACGTCGTCTCTCCTGGGCCCTTGCTCCTGACCTGGTGCTCTTTCAGGGGTCGTCACTGGATCCCTCACGGACACTGAGCCGTCGCCGCGCTCGCAACTCCTCCATGCCGCTATCCTGCATGATGTCGCCCGTCATCTCCGTCACCCTTCGCTGGTCACTCGCTGCCCCATGGCCAGCACCTCCTTCCAGTCGTCGCCTCCCTGTGTGTCCACCTCACGCAGTGAGAGGACCATCTCCTTTCTCGCTGCACCCAGATAGCCACAGCCCGCCAGCCGAGAATGTCAGCCAGATGGTCCTCGCTTACTGACCCACTTCGAGTGAACATGCAGTACCGATGCTCAACAAAGATAACAGGCGCCAAGGATACTAACTCTTGGCCAAGTCGCTGGGCAACTCTTGCTGTATCAGACGCAGTCTCGTTGTCTGTGCACCCGTTAGTTCCTTGTCGTCTGCATACAGCTGCAATTTGGCCTCTCACTGCTGATGGAGTTTCAGATCGCCCCAAGATATCCCCATCTCTTCAGCCTCCTCATCTGAGTCGCCTACAGTGCCTTCTGCCGCAGGAGGTGTTTGCACCGCCTTGATAAAAGCTTTGCCACACAGATCATTCACTCAGCTGTGTTCGCCTTCTGAATCCAGAAACTTCACCACAGACATGGGGTTGCCGAGGTTCAGCCTCGCAACCATCTCCCTCAGGCTAGACAAGGCACAATTCTCCTCCACCTCATTTCTTCCTCACGCTCGACCTCTTGGTGATCTAGCAAGCCGGTGCGCCGCCAGCACCTGGCGAAGAGAACGCTTGGTACGGATTCCCAGCTTTCTTTGGCCCACTGAAGCCCTTGCAACAGACTGACGGCATGCATCTTCGCCGCGCACTTTTCATGCATGAACGGCTCGATATTTAGGAGATCGTACACATGCTGCATTTGACGCTGCCGATGCCGCCTCTTGGAGGCACTGATGATACCAACTTCTAGCAGTGTCACGTGCTCTAGGGAAAGACGACGTATGGTGAGTTTTCACTTCTGGAGGTGCTTGAAAATGAAGACTGAATTGAAAAGGTAGTGGAGCGACGCCTACTCGAGCTCCTTATCCGTGGCTCTTGAAGCAAAGATGAAGAAAATGGAACCAACTGCGATTGGGCAGTCTCGTTGAAGCTTGAGTTTCGAAACTCCTCGAAGACGTGCGATCAGGACTGACGACCTTGTCTTGTCGAGACATGGGATTGTGCCCGTGACACTTCCTCCCTTAGAAGCGCTATTGCTCTCGTCGGCGGCAAAGTGTCAAGATATTGACGAACTAGCGCCAGCACCTGTAACAAATTATCCAGTGGCTCCCAGGAAGGCGCGATGGACGAGTCGAGCCATTGAATCTTAAATTGCCGTACACCACGACGAACTCGGTGGCGCAGGATGTTGGAAACTAGATGGCCCTCCGATCCGTCCGCGACGAGGACCGGTGGAACGCGAGTTTCGCAATGGGGGTCGAGGTCTCGATGGTACGGCCGAAGCCGAGAAACGTGGTAGTTAGGGTGAAGCCGAAGACCAGGTGGCAACTCCAGCGTGTAAGTATCGTGACCAGCGAGTTTCAGGATCTTGTAAGGGCCGATAAACCGGGCAGCAAGTTTCCGTTTTCCGTTGGTACCCATATGCCGTACGTCGAGATTACGTGTGTCGAGAAGGACGCTGTCGCCAACTTCGAAGGTGACAACCGGCCGATTGCGATCGTAAGCGTCGTGCCAACGCAGTTGTGCCGCCGCCATGGCGTCCTGGGCCTCAGCCAAAATGGCTTGCTGGTGTCCCACGAAGCTGCTAGCTCGACTCGGATTGGAACCGGGAACCGAACAATCGGCAACCGTCCGAGGCTGGTACCCAAGGTCCGCCACAAACGGTGACATCCCGATGGAGGAATGTTCTCTGGAGTTGTAAGCAAACTCCGCCAGCGGGAGAAGGTCGTCCCAGTTGTCGGGGTGAGGGTTCACGAAGTGACGCAGATACTCGCCGACGAACTTGATCGTGGCCTCGGGCTGGCCGTCCGTGGATGGCTTGAACGCCGTGCTGAGGTGGATCCGAGTGCCCTGGAGACTCATAATCGAGCGCCACAGAGCTGCAGTGAACTTGGTATCACGATCGGAGACGATGGATTGGGGCAGACCGTGCAAACGCTGGTAGAACGAGCAAAAAAGCTGAGCTGTTGCTGCTGCCGTAGCTATTGAGAGGGTTGCGAGGAAATGTGCTCGTTTCGTGAGGCGGTCAACTATGACGAGGATAGCGTCGTAGCCGGAGGTGGTTGTCGGCAAAGGTGACAAGAAGTCCATGCTGATATCCAGCCACCGCTTTTCAGGAATTTCCAGTGGATGTAGGAGACCCGCAGCTTTACCCCGAGCTTGCTTGTTGCGCTGGCAAAGCTCGCACGATGCGACATACTGCTCCACTGATGCCGCCATGCCCTTCCAGTAGAACTTTTCAAGGACATGTAGCAAGGTTTTGGCTTGTCCCGGGTGACCGCGCGTCGGAGTGTCGTGCTCTTCAAAAAGAACACTCTTTCGGAGGCCCGGTGCATCCGGAATGCAAAGGCGACGGGTTGACGTTGCGCGTAGCTGGAAGTATAACAAGCCATTATCCAGCGTGAATCGGCGACAACGGCGACTTGTTCGGGCGTTGTCCAACTTCAGGTCACGCACGATTGGGCCGAAAAGCTTGTCTGACTCGTAACCTTGACGACACTCCTGCTCAAGGTTGACAGTTGAAGTCGTCTGATGAAGTAGTGCTTCTTCGGCGTTTAGAGTCGCACCTGAGCTTGCCATGGAGTGAAGCAATGTCGAAGGCTAATAGCGCGTGCAGTACCATCGTTCCAATCGGCTCGTCTGGAAATCGCATCCGCCACAATATTGGTGTCACCGGGGACCCACT
>JAADYK010001200.1:0-10511 GCA_023338225.1 Halophytophthora batemanensis | reverse complement strand
CTTGAAAGTCTTGATCATGGCGCTGCTCGGATGGTAGAGTGGCGCCTCCGTGACGTAGGAGGTGCCACTTGACTTGGACTTGTTCTCGGAGGGAGGCCAGCACCGAGAGACGTCTGCTCTCCACGCAATGCTTCGCGCGATACGCTCGTACATGACGCTGGATCAGTACTGCCGCCTCCGTCTTCTTGGTCCGTACACTCTCGAGATGCCGTTGCAGGAGGTGTGTGATCGCTCGCGATGCTGCATCAATAGTCCCAGCGTTTGCACCGCAGAGACCGCCTTCAGCAAGTAGTTGACCCGGTTCTTCACCCCGAACAGCACTCGGCATCGCATCTGGGTCGTTATCTGATCGGGCTACCGAAGTCGTTGGTGCTGGGTCTGGTGTCGTGGTAACCATCGGTATCGTCGTCTCCTCCGTTTCTGGGTCAGCTTCACGTGAAGTCTCGCAGCTGTTGCTGTGGGGATGGTCTTCGATTGGGCTGAGCAATATCGCCGCTTCGGTCTCGCTTTGCACATCCGGAGACCTCATCGCCGGAAGATCCTCAGCTGGGAAATGTTTTGCAAGTGGAATTCGAACTTCGTCGTTGTCCGCACCTGGTAGTTGTAGATCAACACCGTCCGTTCTCTCCAACATGATATTCCCTGAACACGATGAACCGGCACAAGCGAATCAGTTGTGGGGTCACTGACTGTAAAACCATTTTATGGAAAGATCTTGCGGGTTTCTCAAAATAGTGTGCCATACTGAACCCAAGTGTAACGGGGGCGGCCGCGACGCTTCAAGCTCCGCCCCATACTAAACCACCGCCAAAGGACAGGCTGCAAGCCAAGCCAAAGCGCCGCTTCCCGCGAAGCATTCCCAGATCCCGTGGCTGCTCAGCACGGCACGACAAGAAGCGCAGCGCCCAAGGTGGACCAGGACCATGTACGTGACGCGGCGGCTGCTGCGCTCCACGCTCTCAGACGCCAGCAGCAGCAGCAGCAAGAGCAAGAGCAAGGACAAGGGCAAAAGCACGCCGTCCAAGACGGCATGCAAGACCGACGCGCCCTTCTTGCCGCCGCCCACGCCTAAGCGCCGCGCAGCTGTGCGTGCCAGCGCCAAGATCTGCGCCGTGATCGCAGATGCGTCAGGTCCTGCGGCTCGTAGTCGCTCCAGCGACAGCGCTTCCCCCGCGACGAGCAAGAAGGCCAGGTCGGACGCTGCGGAGAGCCACCGGGCTGGCAAAAACCACCGGAAGAAGACCAAGAGCACTGTGGAAGCCGTAACACCCGCCGTGGCCCAGCTGCACGGCTTTGAGCGCCTTGTGGACGTGCGCTACCTCAAGGGCGAGTACGCGGAAGCGCGGATCTTGAACCTAGACGCGAGTCAACGACGTGTGTTCGTGCATTACATGGGCTGGAACGCGCGCTACGATGCCTGGGTGCCACTGCAAGACGTGGCAGCGCATGGCACACACAGTGGAGCGGCGCACAAGAGTGCGGGCTGGACGGGGAAGCGCTCGCTCTTCTCTCCGGCCAACGAGAAGCTTGCGAACAGCGAAGAAGAACCAAAACCCGCCGAAAATATGACCGTGGAGCTGGAATCGGGTGCCAAGAAATCCAAGAAGCGCAGCGCCAGTCGTAGTCGCAGTCGCAGCACTGCCAGTGGTCGGAAACGCGGAGGACAGCAAGTTCGCCGTGCTTCTGGAGCCCAAGAAGACCAGAATGAGCCGCAGAATGAGGCGTCTCGCTCCATTCGGCGATCCTCCCGGCGTGTTCAAGTGGCGGTAGGTACGACGGACGAAGCTAGTGAAGGGCATGAGATGACGGAGCCCGCTGATCTGGTGCTGGACGTGGAGATCCAGGGCCAACAGTCCTTTGAAAATGCCAGTGACGTCGGCGACGTTTCTGCAGAGGCGGGCGATGCGCTGCTGTCTCGACCACGACGAAGCGCTGACAAGGAGGGGATGAACACGACTACGGCCAAGAAAGCAGGCGCCGGAGAAGCCAAAAGGAAGCGGAATGCGGGCAAGCACGGCGTGTCTACGGCCAAGAAGGCTAAAAAGACAACAGTTAAAGCTGCAGTACAGACAAGCAGCGGAAGAGCGCTGGGAGCCTCAGCACGGGAGAAACTGTCCGCCATCTTTCGGTTGCGCGTGCAGCAGCGTCAACAGCTAGAGCAGCTCCAAGGCGGCCAGGGCAGCAGTTTCCAGCAGCAGTTGATGCAGGACCAAGTGCCTGCATGTCCGACAAGATCTAGTGATAGCTCTATGGGATCGGCGGCGCTGGCAAATGAGGCGGCGGGCATGGACGAGTATCAGCTGCAGTTGCAGCAGTATTACTACCAGCAGCAAGTCCTGCTGACGTCCAGTTTGGCTTCAGGGATGAACGTGAACGAAGACCCAAGTACGCTGCCGTTACAGGGTGGGATGATCGATCCACGAGTGATCCAGGAGCGACTCACGACGATGGAGGAGCGACGACGACAGCAGATGCAGATCCAGGCGTACTATCGCCAGTTGTTGCTCACGCGGGAGCGGAACGTTCGAGCCTTGGCAGCCAACCAGGCCTTTGTGTCGGGCAGTGCGGCAGCGTGGCAGCAGCAGATGAAGGCATCGCAGGACGAGGGTGCGTCTGTGACGAGCTGGAAGGACGTGACGGAGTCGCTGGGGGCCACGGACAAGGAATCTGGCAGTGCAGGGACGGAGTCACCTTCGGCAGAAGCTCTGGCTGGCGACAAGAGCAAAGAGAGTGAAACGAGTGCGCCTGTGACGGCGACGAGTGGCTATGCGGGCGAAGAGGAGAGTGGCAGCGTGTCGTCGCCGGATTCGGCGGAGAAAGGCGTGGAAGGCGACGGAGCGGGTGACGCGACACGGAAGAAGGAAGCAAGTGCGGCCGGCGACCCAGCAGAAACCGGCACGGGCAACGGCAACAGCATTCTCTACGAATTTGTGCTGTGAGGGGGCTGAGGAAGAGAAGGAGGGAAGACGTGCGTGTTCGTGGCCCTGCATATACCTTTTGCCTACTGGTCGTCTGTGTCGCGGTTGGGTTGATGTGGATCATGGCTACATTTGGTCCTCTGGGAAATGGTGTGAATATCTGTTTTGAGAGGAAAAGAAGTCATTTCCGCCACCTTGGCCAGTCCAACACGCAAACGGCTGCGGTTGGTCGTAATTGTCTTCCTCTCGACCTCCAATTCGCTGAAATCGCGTCCACCGCTTCTCTGCTTCTCTGGTTGGTAGAAACCCCACACTCCCGCTAAAAATACTTGGTGACCCACGGCTCCCAGCCAGCGCTGAGTTGTCGTCCGCCTCCCAGTTGACTTGCGAATTGTATGGGTTGAGAGTGATGGTCTGGTTTCCCTTTGGGAAGAAGCCTCAGCACGGCAAAAGCCATTCCGCACTGGAGATTGATCACTAGCAGCAGGAGGCAAGAGCAAGCGGCAGGAAGAAGCGGCCCGGGCAGGAAGGCGATGGCCACGCTAGATGAAGCGTCAGTCGCTCGCCAGTCTGCGCGGTCGCGTGCGGAGGAGACGGAGGTGGTGAGTAAGGCCGAGTGGTCTCCCAGCGCCGAGCTGAGCGAGGACGACGTGTACGAGGCCGGTAGCAGCGATGTGCCCTTAGAGATCGACGACGAGGAAGATGAGGTAACACCCGATGAGGAGGAGGAGGGCAGGTCGGGAGATATCACCAGGCGCACGCGGAACCGCGGCACACGTGGCACTCGCCAGCTGCGACTTACAGACACGGACGTGAGTGGAGACAAACGGAAACGGCGTCCGCAATCTCCTACTGGACCGAGCAAGCGGCCGTGGAATCGCCGACGAGAGATCGCGGACATTATGGACGATGGGGAGTTGGACGACAGCACACGCAAGGCTCGAGAGGCGGAGGCGGCGCGAGCGCAGCGTATGGACGCGATCTTCAGTAATCTCTCGGACTTGGCGGGGGACCAGCCTGTGGAAGTAGAAGAGGAGAAACGACTGTGTCTAAACCCGAATGCGGACGGCATCGCACCCGAGGGTGAGGAAGGTACAGAAAACGCCGCTGTGTTCGTGCACAAGGCCATCACAAGCAAGCTCAAGCCGCACCAGATCGTGGGCGCGCGCTTTCTGTGGAGCCACATTGCGGTGGAACCCGACGGCTTCGGGTGCGTGCTGGCCGACTTTATGGGGTTGGGTAAGACGCTGCAGGTCATCACGGTTGTGCAGGCCTTTCTCGCCAAGAAGAAACTGGACGAGGACGGCATGTTGTCACCGCGCCACAAGCACGTGCTGATCCTGGCACCCACCATTTGTGTGCGCAACTGGGAAGCAGAGGTGGTCAAGTGGCTGGGCAAGAAGGAGGCTCGGCGCATCGGCTTGCAGACACTGGAGTCGAGTCGCGAGAAGAAGATGACGGACCGCGTGCACGTGGTCAAGCAGTGGCATAAGCGTGGCGGCATCCTCATCATGGGCTACGAGTTATATCGCCTCCTAGTGCTGCAGTCCAGCGGGGATGAGAAGATTGCGGCCAGCAACCAGAAGTACTCGCATCTGATCAAGCAGGTGTACCCTTATCTGAGCGACCCGGGCCCCGATCTCATCGTGCTGGACGAGGGCCATCGCGTGCGTGACCACAAGTCCAAGCTGGTGAAGGCTCTGGCGTACGTCAAGACGGCGCGGCGCATTATGCTCACAGGCTACCCGCTGCAAAACCACCTGGAGGAGTACTGGACGATGGTGAACTTTGCGCGGCCAGACTATCTAGGCTCTCTCGAGGAGTTCAAGAATCGGTTCGTGGACCCGATCAACAATGCGCAGTGCGTGGACAGCTCCGAGGCAGATTTGCGCTTGGCTCGCCAGCGTTCCTTCGTGCTCACGCGAGAGCTCAAACCGCTGGTGTTGCGTCGCGATCAGCAGTATCTCTTCAAGCAACTGCCGCCCAAGAAGGAGTACGTGCTGCTGTGCAAGCTCACGGACCCGCAGGCCGCGGTTTATCGGGCCTTCCTCGAGAACGGCGTGCCGACGCGTCGCGGGAAGCCGGACGTGCTCGGCGGGTATCACATCTCTCTAGCCATTTCAAACCACCCGGACGTGCTGCGCGAGACCTTCAAGACGCTGCAAGAAGAAGCGCGCAATGGGACGCTCAAGCAGAAGCCCCGTCGCTTCACCAGCCTGTTCGGCGTGGAAGACGATGACGACTTTGACTTTCTCAGTGACTTTCCGTCTAGTACGGGGACTGCGTCCGCCAGTTCGGGTGGGGGATCGCACGGCCCGCGCGTAATCGGAGATTCCTCAGATGAGAGTGAACTGGATCTATTGAACGCGCTGAATGCGCCTGTGGCGAAGGCAAAACCAACGGCAGCGCTGACTCAGCAGCACCGATTGAGTTTTGCCCAGTCGTTCATGGACACGTACATCGCCAGCCAGCTGGAGTCCAGCGGCAAGATGATGATCCTGATGCAGATCCTGTCCGAGTGCCAGGAGGTCGGCGACCGCGTGATCATCTTCTCGCAGAGCATTCCGACACTGAACACCATTGGCACCATGATCTCCAAGCATAACAAGTACCAGCGCAGCCACTCAAAGCGCCTGTCCTACCTGCGTATTGACGGGAGCACGCCGCAACAGGAGCGCTTCCGACAGATTGGTATGTTCAACGATTTGGAGGAGGACGTGGACATGATCATGATCTCGACCAAGGCGGGCGGTGAAGGTATCAACTTGTGCGCCGGCAACCGCATTATCATTTTTGACGTATGCTGGAACCCGTGCAACGACTCGCAGTCCATGTGCCGCTCCTACCGCTTCGGCCAGACAAAGCCTGTGTTCGTGTACCGATTCGTGACGGCGGGCACCATGGAGAAAAAAGTGTACGACTTGCAGATCCGCAAGGAGGGGGTCGCGAAGCGAATTGTGGACGAGAAAACCATGGAGCGCAGGTTTAAGAGCACGGAACTGCAGAATTACTTTGACATGGCGGATTTCGAGGAGTCTCTGAGCCATGCGCAAGGCGCCAAGGTTGCTGGGGAGACTCGCGAGCCACCCGAGGAAGACCCCGTGCTCCAGCACATCTTGACAGATATGCAGGACGGGGCCAGCACCAGTCTTCCCGGGAAGGGCTGTATTGTGGACTGGTTCGAGCAGGAGACGATGTTTGAGGAAGACCTGGACCAGCAGTGCTCGCCCGCGGAACAGAAAGAGATCATGGAGAGCTACACGTACGTCAAGGCACTTCGGGAGCTTCGCAAACACGGAGAGCACCTCATCAGCCGCGTCGGCATGTTGGTCGTGCAGTGCCAGACGTGTCGCGCCATGAATGAGATCTATCCCGCGTCGACCACCAAGGTACCTGTGCCCAGCAAGATCGAGTGCCGATACTGCAGGGCCCCCACACTGACTGCAGAGGCCACTGCTGCCCCCGAGCACCCCGTGCCTGCATTCCCGATCCACTATGGCATGGGAGGGCACACGCCCCCCGGCCTGTCCGTGGGGACGATTCCGAACCAGCTGCCAACGCAACTTGTCGGTGGTGCCATGCCCGGTGGTATTCCCGGCGGTGTCCCCCAGCCGACTGTGCGAGGATTGCCGGAGCATCTTGTGGCCGTCTACCAGCAGCAGCAAGCAGCTCGTGCAGAAGCAGAGCGCGCTCGCATCGTTGTTGCTGCTGCTGCTAATGCGCCTGCCGATGCCGCTCACGCTCGTGTGGCTACCGCGTACGCTTCACCTGCTGAGCTTCTGAAACAGGCGGCTGAAGACGCTGCAAAGCGTCGAGCAGATCGATTGGCCATGAAGCTGAGGGATCGTCACCTGCTGGTACTTCGTCGTGGGATCAAGGGCTGTCCTGATCTCAAGCGGAAGGCAGAGGAGTGCGGTGCAACGCTGGCGATCGAGGTCAACTCGCAGCTGACGGACATTGTGAGCGCCATGAGTATGGGTGAGGCACTCAAGTGGCTCAAACGGACGAAGCTCCCTCCAGACGTGGACTTCCACGATGATGCATGGCTGCGAAACGAAATCGCAAAGGAGGAGGGTTTATCCACAGCCGTCGCAGCCGGAGATAACTCGATGGTGCTGCCAGCATGGATGGGAGGAAAGACCAGTGAAGCTGGTGCGGCACCATTTCTGGGAACTACGTCTTCTGCAGACTCCAGCACCAATCTGAGCCCCCAGCCAATAGCCGGCACAAATAGGGACTTGATTGATCTCATGGATTCAGACGACGACGAAGCGCCTACGCCATCCACCGATAACACTGCGGGGACCCCCAACACACAACCTGCTGTGAGCGGAAGCAGCACCCAGGACATGTCTGCGGACCAAGAGGAGGACGATGATGACGTGATTGAGATTTTGTAGGCGTGCGGTGACCACGTAGAGAAGAGCAAGATGCAAGGACGAGCAGGGCCCAGGGATGAAGGTGGCTGACACGGCAACCAGTACGTCAACTATTATCTGGGTGTATATATTGGATTACCATGCGAAGGGCTCTTACCACAGACTCACGTGGACGTAGCTACAGCTACGAAAGGAAGCAGCTTCTCCTTCTCTCCAGGTTAGGCATGCTCGTGGCGGGAAACTCGTTCATGGTGGGAAGCTCGTTGTCTCTCTCGTGTGCTATTCAGGAGAGTATGAAGTCGATGGATGCTCGGGAGGAACACGCATGCTGCGTCTGTGGAGACTGCACTGCCTCGTCAAGCTCACCGCTGCCCTGGCCCGCAGCAGTAACGTGTGTGGCATTCACTTGAGCGCCCACGCTGCTGTCGATGCAGCCCTCCTCGTCGCCGATCTTATGGATAACCACGGGTGGTAGCATGCTTCCTTCGGAGGTGATCACCGCGTTGGCCATTAGGGTGATGGCGTCCATGGGACTTGTGTCCAGCAGCGCCATGAGCGCTGCAAACACGTCCGAGTGTGCGTCATACTGCACGAACCGTCCGCGGGCGTCCAGACGGATGTGGGTGCGCGTTGGACACACGAAGGCCCGTCCCAGCACGCGATGCACGAGCCCATCGTCCTGCAGAATGTGTGGGAACACGGTCTCGAGCGTGGCGAGCGACACGTGGCCTTCAAACTCGCCCGTGCACTCGATCACGCAGCCGTCGGCGTCGCTGGTGACCAGTTGCGCGGAGAAATGGCGCAGTCGGCGAACGTGGAAGAGGTGTTTGTATCGCTGCCACTGCTCGAAGAACTGCGCGCGACCCGTGACCCCCCCGCCGAAGGAGATCTCTTCGTCCAGCAGCGCTGTGAGGAACTGGTGCTCGCGGGCTGGCCAGACGTCGCGATGGCCATGCCGGAAGAGGAAGAAGAAGTTGTCCACGGACTGAAGAGCGCGTGCGTGGAACTGTTCGCGCGCCAGCAGCAGACGCGTCTCGCAGATACTCTTGCGCACCACGCAGTTGTGAACCTGTTGGCGGAGGTCGTTCACATCCAGCGTGAGGTTGAGGATGCGCGAGTTGTCGACTTCGCGCTGCAGTTTGTCGCGTAGTTGCTGCGCCGAGGGTCTTTTTCGCCGCTTCTTCCTTTCGTTGCCTCCAGTCGACGTGTTCTCCCCTCCGGTGGTAACGTCCCCAGTCGACAGCGGCGCGGATGCCTTCGAGAGCACCCACGTGTTGCTACTGCGCTTCAGATGGTTTGCAGTGCGAGGAGCAGCTGGCACAAGTGCCGAAGGAGTCGCTGCGCGTGTGGGCATCGGCGCCAGCGGTAGGATCGCTCTGGGGGTTGGGTGCGAAACGAGGAATGAGCGTGTGTGGTGTTCTGCGCGGTGTGTGCGGTGCGACGTGCGAAAGACGAAAGGCAGATCGGCTAACTCTCTGTTGCGTGTGCGTTGCGAAATAGTATCGAAGCGCTGTGCCACCGGCCCCCGTCTCTTGAGGTCGGCCCTATGCGCTCGGGCCTTCGCACTGTGCGTTTTATGGAAAATGCTGGCCGTCATGGCCGAAACCAACACGGAGCGCGACACTCACCCCTGGCTGCACCTTCAAGCTGTGCGAGCATACCAGCAGACGCAGGCAGTGGCTCGCATGCGGTTCCCAACGCAGCTTGAGGGTCTTCACAGAGCAGTCGAGTGGTGAAGGGGGACTGCGAAGACGGCAAGCTAGTGTTGTGGGACGGATGGCCATGACGAACGCGCCGGGGGGACTCGCTGACTAACTGAACTGGCCTGGACCCAGACGCAGACGCAGAGCGGCGGGTGGGGCACATAGACACCGAGGCCAGGGAAGAACTCCATGAGCTTCGGACGCATTTCAAGGAAGTCGATCTGGGAACTCGAACGAAGGCGAGCGAAGGACCTTTCTGCGCAGTGTTGAAAGTCAAGAGTCCTTGAACAGCACAGAAGGGCGGAGATTGAGTTGAGCAGGTACGCGGTTATTCGTCCGATCCAACGAGGCACTGCCATTCTCTTGACCTCGGCGGGGAACCCTGTTTGTTGGCGCCCCTGATCTTTGGCTGGCCACACTCCCGCGGATGCACGGAAGCGTGGACCCGCGCATGTTGTGGAACTGGATCGCTGGCTGTTATAAGCCTCTAGCGTCAGTGCAGGGGCCGGATGCTGCAGAAGCGTAATATCACCCCGCCTCTAGTGCCGTGGGGTCGCATCTGTCCAAAGGTACCAACTACCGGCACAAAGCACGAGTTGAGCGAGGCAACGGTGTACATGTATGACGCCCCTGATCTTCTGGCCGCCCCTCATACCGATCCAGGCGATCTCTTCGGCTCCTAAATGCCTGTTGAGTGTGTTTGCTCAGCACTACTCGGTGGTGTGAAACTCACTCGCCAGCTCTACAATAACGCAACTTTGTCCTGAGAGAAGTCAACAGCGTGTGGTGATTGTTGGAATGGCCTAGTGCGAGCTATAGCACTGCCAGCACTCCAGCTCAAGGTGGTTTAATCCCCAAAGTGAGATCTGTACCAACCTGACTCGACTAAGTCACGTGGGTAATGTGAACCCAGCGAGACTCTTGACAAGTCGACTCTCTCTGGCCGATGCCGGCTGGGTTCAGACGTGAAAGGCAGCGGACAACGATGCTATTTCCCGGAATATGCGCAACCACCTACCGCTGTCTAACGTACTCACGAGAATGGCAGCATTCTCCAAGATCCTGGCTTTCTTGCAACCCAGACGCAAAGGACCAAATGACAAAGTGACAGTCTCACACTCGTTCCTAGCCTTGTACTCGTGCTCTTCACTGCTCAATAAGAGCCCATCGCTCGTTGGGCCAATTCCACTTCCACAGCGGAATCAACGGTGCGCCAGCGCTGCACACTGGTAGAGAGACCCCGGGTGGCAGTTTGCCGTTGAGTATAGGGAGAATCAAGTCGTAAGCTTCTGGGAGGTCTCGGGTAAAACTGTCCGCTTGTGGTGTTGAGTCCTCCTCCTGGACTTGATTGCCTTCCGAGTTGCTGTAGTCTTGAAAGTCTTGATCATGGCGCTGCTCGGATGGTAGAGTGGCGCCTCCGTGACGTAGGAGGTGCCACTTGACTTGGACTTGTTCTCGGAGGGAGGCCAGCACCGAGAGACGTCTGCTCTCCACGCAATGCTTCGCGCGAT
>JAADYK010001199.1:0-10517 GCA_023338225.1 Halophytophthora batemanensis | reverse complement strand
GGCTCTCAACGAACTACACGGAAGTCCTCCTCCCGTCGTTCAAGACGCAAGCCATGACGTCGAAGCAGAAGCGCATCTCCAGGAAGACCTCGCGCGCAATGCTGGCGTGGTCTCACTACAAGTTCAAGACACTGCTGTCGCACAAGATGGGCCGTGCTGGAGGAAGGGTGATCGAGTGTGGAGAGCACTACACGACGAAGGCCTGCTCGAGCTGCGGGAGACTCAACCGCAGCACCACCAGCGAGAAGGTCTTCTCGTGCTCGCACTGCAGCCTGACGATTGACCGCGACGTGAACGCCGCGCGCAACATCTACCTCAAGAACGAGCACCTGCTCACTCGGGCTCCGGGAGTCCGGGTGCCCGGAGACGCCTACTCCACGGTGTCAGGTGTGCGTTAGCTTGCTCACATCGACCTGGAACAGCAAACGGTATGTCCACTAGGGCCAGGACGGTACTTGGGTATCTCATGGTAACTTCGGGATGTATCGAGGAGTCTCATTCGAGAATTTTCGGCTACGTACGATTTTCTAGCCAATTAAATCGATTGATTCTGCTTGAATTTTGACCAATAAAGAATCCGATGGTTTCCAACTAAGTACGATCATTCAGTCACCCCTCTTTATGGGCTGGGCAAGTCAGAGCCATTAAGTCGAGCAGCTCCAGGAGCTT
This sequence comes from Halophytophthora batemanensis, assembly GCA_023338225.1. Lineage (NCBI taxonomy): Eukaryota > Oomycota > Peronosporomycetes > Peronosporales > Peronosporaceae > Halophytophthora > Halophytophthora batemanensis. Next base: position 9,848 of record JAADYK010001199.1, on the reverse strand, counting down.
GGGGAGCGCTCATGTACTCGCGCGAGAAGCTGGAGAAGCTGATGCGCGCAGCCAAAGTGACGCAGCAGAGCATCCAGAAGGTCTCTCACTGGATGCTGGACAATCGCGAGCACCTGACGGAGATGGTGACGCTCTGGGTGGAGCTGCTGCGTGAGGGCGATGCCAACCATCAGATCGTGTATCTCTACATCGCCAACGACGCCATGCAGGTGGGCGTGCGCAAGTTCGGCCGCCAGATCGCGCAGGCTTTCGAGGAGCGGCTGCTGGAGGCGGTGGACTTCGTCATGGCCCACGGCGAGGAGAAGGTCAAGCGCTGCGCCATGAAGATCGTGGGAATCTGGAGGGAGCGCACCGTGCTCACGCCCAATCTGCTCAACATGCTGCAGAACGTCTGCGCCGGGAAACCCGCAGTGTACGTCCTTCTCCTCTGTATTGTGCGATATCTTGAGTAGTTCTGGTGTGCTGGAGGCTTACTGTATTGTTGTCGTGCGGGTATATACGCTACAGGGAACAACCGCCCGAAGCGGGCATTGATAGCGCTGAGGACGTGTTAGCCAAGCGCAAGGCGTTTGTACGGGAGATGGCGAGCGATTCGGCGGTGGAGAAGGTGCTGGAGGACCTCCCAGAGGTGTCTGAGTCATCGCACACGACGCAGTTGGCAGGGAAGCTGCAAGATCTCGTGAACGCCACCATCAGCGCCGACATGCTGAGCGACCGCATGTTCCAGCTGGAGTCGAACCTCAGTGCCTTCCACCACGCCCGCGACGCGCACAAAGGCTGCGATAGTGACCGCCAGGACCACCCGGACGACCAACGCGAAGAGCTTAGTCTGCCCAAGGAGGGCGAGATTGCCTGGGACCTCATGGACCAACAGGTCTACGACCTGGACTTTGAGGCCAGCTCGGAGCACGTCAAGCAGTATCGTGAGAGCCTCGGCGAGCAGTCAGAGAAGCGTGACGCCATCTTGCAGCAGCTTCGAGTACTGGAGACTGCTGATCTGTTTGTGAACACTGCAGCTTCGGCCACGACGCCACAGGAGGCGGAGGAGCAGGCACTGGCGCTTGAGAGACTCTACGACGTGGCATGTGACGCTGAAGCACTGGAATTGCAACAGCTGGAGGATCAGCGTGCTGAGTTCCGAGCGCAGCGTGATTCCTATGCCTCGTCCACGACTGGGTCGGCTTACTCTGCCTACCAGTCGGAGTTGTATCGTCCGTCCAGTCGTGGACAAAGCGATAGTGGGAGCAACTACTCGAGCTATAACAGTCGTCCATCCAACAGCGGATACGACCATCAGCGTTCTCCACCGTCGCTTCGCCGCCACAACAGCGCGTCAGCCGCTGGAGAAGGTGGGTTTCCAGGCGATCGCTACGCTCGCGACGACCTGTATCGCCACCGGGCACCGGATCGCTACGACGGTGAGGATTCTCCCTACAAGCGAGCTAAACTGCAGCACTCCCAGAGCATGGAGTCGCAGAACGTGAACTGGCAACAAGCATCGCATTATTCGCCACGGAACGACGGTGGCTACCGTGAGTCGTACGCAGCTGTGGAGCACGAACGGCCCGCGTACTCTCCACGTGGTGCACCGCAGTATGCGCCGATGGAGAGACCGTACCAGCCTCAGACACGGCCACCGGTGCAGCCCAAGCGACGCAGTCGATGGGACTCGATGCCTGAAGACCGCTATGCGGATCGGTACGAAGACCGCGGCGGCTACAACGACCGTCGATGGTGAACTCGGTCAGGAACGTGCGCAGACGCAGACACACCCAGCCGCAGCAAAGCTCTCTGTAACACTAGTATTATTATAAGGATTGGCGTGCGTCGGCCGGCGAGGTTTGCAGGTTTGCAGGAGCCGGTCGACGGCGAGCTCACTAAGAAAGCGCTTGCAACATCTCAGCCAAGGCGGAAGCCGTGCATTGGAGCTTGGGCCTACTGGTGGAGAGAGCTGGAGACGTGATAGTGGGTGACGGCGAAGCGAAGTAAGGCGTGTTTGGTCGTAGCAGTCGCGTTGCAGATCTGCTCCACTCTTTTAGGTCTGTGCTTTTTGCTTTCGAATAATGAATACATGGTCTTGAGGGCGGCGGTGCTGGATCCCCCCAGTCCGTCGGTCGCAGCAGTTGAGGACTTCTGGCTCTAGAGCTCCACGATATCTCCTTCCACCTTGTAGAGATCTTGGGGTGGTGGTGGTAGCGCTGAATGAACGGGCATCATCCGTGCTGGCAGCGGTGAATCCTTCGCTGTGCTTGCCTCCTTGTCCATAAGTGTCTCCTTCGACGTTGAGTGGAGCTCCAATTCTTCTACAGTCGTTCCCACTGATTGCCGCTCACTCACAGAAGAACCTCGTGGCTTCTCTTCCTCTCCGGTACCCTTTGCCTTCACTGCCTGCTTCTGTTTATTCAGAAACTGGGTGACGTCAGGCTTCTCCTCGCTTTCGTCCCCTGACACGTCCACGTCTTGGTCCAACTGGAAGCTCGCTGACTGGTCACTTGTTTCGCTCGACGCTGATGACGCAGTCTGACGCGGGGATGCCACGACACCTCGGCCAGCAGCGATCAGCCGGCCCACTGGTGCGTCGCGGGCCTCCTGGGCGCGCTGTTCCTCTTCGCTAGGTTGTTTGCTACCGCCAAAGAACCCCATGAAGGAGCTCGAGATGGATGAAGCCAGTCGCGTCATGTGGAAATTGGTCACTTCGCCCACCGACGGAGACGCAAAGTACGTATGGCAAGCGCCACAGCGCAGACAAGCAGTGGCCGGTGGCACGTAGCACACCACGAGACAGCCAGGGCACTTGACATGGATATTGACGCCCATGTCTCGCGCCAGGAAGTTGGTGCTGTCGCGCAGGTCCGTGCTGATCTTGTCTAGAGTGGAGCGGATCGTGTAGTCACACTGCACGCACGTGAGGTTGCTGCCGTCGTTCAGGAAGCCGCAGCGCGAGCAGAAGATCTGTGCAGGTGCCGCCGTCGTCACTAGGGAGTAGAACGGCAGGTGGCACTGCGTGCAGGTCTTCACAGCCCTGCCATTTAGAGTCGCGCTGGATTGCACAAGCCGATCAGCACCCCAGTGAGAATTAGTGGTCAACTTGAAAGACCAGCAAGTCGGTAGCCACACTGAAACATACCAGCCACCGCATTTCCAGCTACCGTCGCCTTGAACGTCATGCGTGGGAGGCTTCATCTCCGCACTGGACAGGCAAAGAAAAGCATAAACGCGTCAAACGACCACGCCAATTTCTGTCCAAGCGTAAGGAAATGGGACAGCAGGAAGGCAGGAAGAACATACCCACACATAGTGCAAGCAGTGACATCGGGCGCATTCAGGAATGTGCTGGTGTTTGATGCAGAGACAGCAGCAGCCCAAGAGAAGCGCACTCGTCAGCAATAACCGTTCGAGAAACGGGCTCACCCATAGGAAATCGGAGCGCTCGCCTAGAAAACCATAGCGCAGCGCTACAACAGAGCAAACAGTAGACGCACCATGTCGCGCACGCGATACGGATGTCCTTGCTGCCGGCGACGGTCTTGTGCTCCAATGGCCTGCATATCGCGTTCGCCGCATTTTGTTTTGCAGATTATCAGGGACGAGGACGCGTTGACAGCGATAAACATATAGGGAGAGCGCCGTAATCGTCGTTGCTGCGTGCGGAAGACAGACGTACATTTGCTGGCTGGTCTCCATCGTCGCGCAAGTGGAAGAGGTGCGCAGAGGTCCGTGAGCGAGCGCTGCAGCAGCCAACGAATCGCCAACTTCTCGCTTCTTCTCGTGCTTCTCTGCTTTGCCTGCTGCACAGTGCGACAAGTCGAGTGAGCCTGACCCCGCTCAGCCTGCGTTGAAGAATATATGCCTCAGGAGAGGTGTACACTCCGGACACCTTCAGCCGTGTTTGGGGGTGGACTGCGGACTGCAGATGGCTACACCCCGTGCTCTACAGGTAGTCCTCTCATCAACGCAAAAATGTTGGAGCGAACGGAACACGGTCGCGTTCAAGAGCCAAAAGCGCGCTGCAGTGTTGCCAATGCAACGGCCCAGCAAAGTCTCCGGTGGAGGGAGCCACAGCCAGTACCGTTGGGCACTAGCAGTTGACAGTCATCGTTGCAGCTCACCTTCCTTCTGATTGGTACCGTACTAGATGCTCCTCCGGTTGCAGTCCACGCCTTGGTCTAGGGATATGACGAGCTTCGCCATGACGTGATTGATCGAAGGTACTGCATCCTAAGCCCCCACGTCGTTCCCAAGTTTCTCTGCACAGTACATATTGAGGACTTCTACCGAGCTTCTTCGATCTTTGTGGACCACCGCGACTTTCTGAGCGGACGGGTGCCTCTTGGCTCCGAGATCCCCATCAGTACTGGAAGCACGCGGTGGCTCAGAAGCAGTCATGCCGCCCAAGAAGATGCCGTCCAAGCTCACGGGCCAGGGCTCCTCGCTCGCGGCGCCCACAAGTGCGCGTACATCCCGACAGGTTTGGTTTGCTTCGGCTTCGTCGTTGGGGTTCTTGGTCTATATTAGCTCTTCCCCAAGCTTCATGGCAGACTGACATGGCGTTCGATTCACCCCTTGGCGTTTTGTAGTCTCTTCCAGCACCACCACTACCACTGAGCGAGGATATCCCGTCGCTCTGGATGACTGGCGCTGTGCCGTCGGAGGTTTTCCCGGAGTGGACGGACCCTGCAGCACTCCGTACGTGTCTCTAGGATGTTCAACAACTGACTTATCCTGCTGATTTGTGATCCAGCTACTAGAATGGATTAGATCGTGCACAAATCATCACTGTGGCATAGCTAACCCTTGCATTCTCAATTCCTTGTGCACTTTTAACCAGCGGCGGAGCATTGGCGCACGGTAGAGGAGCCCTACGAAGACCCCGTGCCAACCTCGGAACTTCCACTCCCACACGAGGTGCGTGCATTACGCTTGCTTTAGAGTCACCATCGTTGTCGTCTGTATAAACTCGCGTATATGACTACTATTCATTGCAGGCTGGTGACATTGGCGACTCGATCATGTGGAAACGACCGTGCCAATTCCTACCCGCTATCGTGGACGTACCGGCTGTACCGGCGACGCCACCCACACCCATAGTCCCCGAGCCCAAAGCCACCGGAAAGAAGGGAGCGAGTGCAGCCAAGAAAGCAGAACCGGAGCCACCCAAAAAGCCTCCTCCGCCCAAATACGCCTACGTACGTATGCATTCATTCCACCGAACTCACCTTATAGGTTTAGCGACCTCACATTTCCTTTGAATTGCAGATTTTCTGCCCGAAATCTTGGGACAGAGAGCACGGTGCTCCAGAGCACAAGAAACCCAGCACGGGCTCTGGACCAGCACACGGTTCCGGTCCAGTGGTGGCGCCTTCCACAACTTCAGCATCCCCTGCTACAGATCAGCAGCAAGATACAAGATTTCGTATCCCTCGAGATTTCCAGCGATTATGGAGTGCCGAGGAGATGAAGGCTCTTCAAGCGTGGCGAAAGGAGGAAGCACGAATCGAACGCGAAAAGCAAAACCGCGAGCGAGTGTACATGGCTTTTGAGGACGCCATTGCCTACATTGTCAACGACCGTCCTCGAGACCTGCTCGAAGATGTAGACTTTGACGCTGAAGACTTGGTGGATGACGGAGAGGACGAAGAAGAAGGACTGGGAATGGAGGCAGATGCGAGCAATGGCACCTCTCCGTGGGGTGTCATGCCTCCTGCGCGGATTGAGATCACCCCCAATACCGTATTCAAACCAGAAATTCCTCACGGGGAGATCATCCACGCGGATATGGCTTCGTATCTCCGCATCATAGAGCAGGTATACGAGCCAAGTGAACCGAGTGCGACGGGCGAGTCGGCAAGTGCGGTGCCTTTTCTGTGGCAAGCCATTTACCCTCAAGACAGTACTGGCCAGCCAGTCTACAATCCTGGTGGGAAGTACAGTGTGCGATTGTTTGTGTTTGGTCGATGGCGGCGCGTCGACATCGATGACAAGCTACCTCTGGACGACGAAGGGAACATCATGTACTTGTCAAGCTCCATGCGCAGCGAAATCTGGCCCGCGCTGCTGGTGAAGGCTCTCTATAAAGCGATGCACTGGATGCATCCGAGTGCTGATGACACTGGAGGACTGCGCGAAGATCGCATGCTACCCGAGGATTATGTGAGCCAGACGATGGCGCAGATTGTGCTGGCACTCACAGGCTGGAAGATTTCGCGATGGGAACCGCGCAACAGCCAAAGCTTCAGTGACAACGTGTACCACCAACTTCTCCAGGTATGCAGCTAGTCTTGGACTACTCGTGTTGGCTTGCACTGTACTGGAGTGAGGTTTCCTCACATTTCTCGGTACTTACGTGCATCGTGTGTTCTTGTTCGTTTCGTCCAGTACGTGCCGACCGCACAGCAAGTCGAGGAAAACAGTGAAACGACCCTGGAAGGCGATTCTGTTGTAGAGAATACAGCAGAGGTCTCTGCACCGTCAGCTGATCTTACACCCCATAGTTCGTCCCGGGTCTCGTCCAAAGTACGTCTGTGTATGTTAATGCCTTTCTGGATGAGGGCTCAATCTCGAAGACTAATCTGTCCACGATTCCTACCGCGTGTCTTTCGACCAGCCTCGAGCAATCGTTTGCTGCGCAGGAGACGATAGAACCCCTGGGCTCAATTTCGGAGAAGCGGTCTTGGTGACCGACATCATCGGTGACTCGGGAAATACCACCTTCAAGGTGGTTCGTCAAGACGCGTCGGCGACGATTTCTGAGGAGGCTACCGAGATGGATCAGTTGGTGTTTCTCTTACTTCATCCTGTACAGAAATATTCCGACACGCTCCTACGCTACTGGGCTCCAAAGATCGAGGAGGAGCTCGAAGAAACACAGGAGGCTGTCAAAGAGCTCATCCCTTTTGAGACCCCCCACGTACAGTTCCTCGTTGTCAAGATGCCACCCGCGCCTCCAGAACAACCTTCTGGAGATAGCTCTTCTGACATGTCGCCTTTCGTTCAGACAGGTGTCAACCTCCTCGCAACCCTCACGCCGGTACTGACGTCTGAGAAACCAGGCGAAGAAGTAGATAACCTGCGCAAGTCATCGGTGCTGATGGCAAAACATCTCGGAGTGGACCCAGACGGCAGCGTGACCCTTCTTGAAGAAGTGACTCCGAACCGAAGGAAGAATGCAGCTACGTACGATGGAAGTAGATCCAGCTCCCCTTTGGTGGTGACGCTTGATACCATTGCGTCACGGTATATCTGCGCTCCATCAGTGGACAGAGGAAACCTCGTGTATCGCGTTTACCCACAACAGTCACTGCGGTATGGCTACAGTTTACAGATCGAGTCCGATCACCAGGTGGAGTTTCAGGATCCAGCGACATACTGGCGAAACTTGGATAACTTTCACGTGGTTGAGAGCGACGGGACGTACCCGGTCATGCTTGCTGAAACGTGGAACATCTTGTTCAAGCAAAGTTTCGAGTTTGCTCGTCCAACTGCCGAAGTAGGTGGTGACGAACCAGTGCCAGGTTCCAGATCTTCGACCATTGAGCTACGTTTGGACCTCCACCTGTCAGAAGAACTGTTGGCTCGTTATGTGCACATTGCGATCATCAACGATGCCACAAACGAAGTCAAGAACGTGAACGCACTCTGCTCCACAGTGATACTCCCGGCTCCAGCAGAAAACGAGATGAAGGCTTCCTCGGCATACACTATTGTCATTGATTGTGCACCGGGAAAATTCCACGTTCGGGAGGGCAAGTGGCATCTGACACTCGCAAGCGATTGGGATCTGACCAAGTCGACGACCCAACAAATGAGTCTGACGAGCTTCGGCGGGATGTACGAGCCCAACAAGCCCATGCTCTGCTTCCGAGACGTGGTGATGGTTCCAAAGGTGTCACTTTGGACAACTTTCCAGCTCCAGCTTCTGCGAGGCGAGCAGGTCACCACGAACCTTGCTGTCAAACTGGAGATATTCGACCTTGGAGGTGATCAGCAACCATTGCTATGCGAAACGAGCGCCAACGGTGAGGTGCGTTTGTTGCAACTGCCGTGCTCTACTGTTAGTGCAGGCGGCCAGCCTCTGGGGGACGACAAGCGCGGCTACATCGTCCAGGGCAGTATCGACAGAACTAGGTGTGCTGTCCCAGAGGAACTATGCTCTGCGCGTCCATTTCGCAACCGCCTGGATGACGAGAGCCCGCAGCTATCGACTGATGAGAGCTTAACGGGGGATTCGCCTACACTAGCTGAGAAATCTTCACCCATTGGAGCTGATCAAGAAGGGGGTGATGGATCGCCGAAAACGGTGCGCTCGTTTCGGGCCCCGAGCGACATCAAATGGCGTCTCAACTGTTGGAGTTCGGAGGAAGTGAAGCTCGAGGTGGATCGGACCAAAGAGCTTCGCTACGAAGCGATCCGAGCGTCTTGGGCGGAGAGCGCCAAGGAACGAGACACGAACGGCGCGATCTCACGATTGTTGTATCTAGGGAAAACGGACGAGGCCGAGGCAAAGATGAAGCAGGACGGCATGACGGAGGAGCAAATGAGCAAGATCCGGAGTCGCTTCCAGTGGGTTCAGGTGGCTACGGCCAAGGTGCACGCGGAGTTGACTCCAGATTCCACTCTAGGCGAGGACGAAGGACCGTATTTGGAGGAAATTGCCACCGGAGAGGAAGTGCTCTTGAGTGCAGACCAGGTCGAGGAAGCCCAGCGTGTCTTGGTGGACCGAGTCGGCGCCGTTCAAGCGGATATGGAGCAGCGGCACGAGGTTCGTGCCTTCGCCAAGGATCAGAGAGCGCAGGAAGTGCGCGATTTGATCCACTCGGTGATTCAGGACCGGGCGACCTCAGCTAAGAAGCAACACGTTCTGCGACAGCAACTGACCGCACTCCAGAGTGGACTGAGCACGCAGTCCGCTTAGCGGGAAAGAGTCCGGAACGAGGTGAACGAGTTAGGGTGGGGAATTCACAGCAGACCAGACGAGGGGCTCGCTCGACTGTCGGAGTGTTCACCCTGCTCTTCTGCCCTCAGTTCACCCGACGGGTGCGACCAGCAGAAGACACGCAATGGATGGAAAAAATGCCAGACCTGGTGATGGCTGGGGACAACAAGTGGGCCATCCATTTGTGAGCTTGTTATTTTGCTTAACAGTTCGCGCGCCCCATTTAAAGTTGCTGGGGCGGCCGCTCACTTTACAACGCCACTCGTATGTTCATGCTCGTGGTCAGACTCGTCGCCGTCGCGTGCTGCATCGCTGGACTCGTCGCTCGCTCTGGTCGCCGCGCTGCCACGGCCTCCTAGGTTCCTACTTGTCCATTTTCAATTCTTTTTTTTCTTTTTCTGTGCTTCCGTTTTGAGTCGTTTGCATTTTGCGACGTCGTCCTCTTGATTCGGGGCGGTGACGGTGCTCGCGCGCTTGCTTCAAAAGTTGTAATTCCCAATTTGTTCAATTTCACTTGGCACTTTGGTCCGGACTCGGTGGGCGCAATTTGCAATTTCGTCGACTCCAGCCGCCAATCCCGCAGCTGCTTGGACGCTCCTCCATTTCGATCTTCGTCTCGCGCTCTTCAACTCCCTGCGCGCTCGGCTTCACTCACTTGTCGCGGCTTCTTCTGTCTTCTTCATCTTCACCTCCTTCTCTCTCCTCCGCCTGGGGTCGGCCGAGCCTTTGTCCTGGTCGTCGCCCCGCTACTGTTTCTACTCGCTCAAGCCACCATCGCGTGAACTTCAATTCGTTCATCCACCCAGCAGTGCTCTGAGCAGTACAAATACATCCCTCGGGTCGTCCCAGGCGCTCGTCCGCCCTCTATCGTGCCCCCCTCTCCGTCCTCCGGCAATCCTCATGTCTACTGTCACCG
>JAADYK010001198.1:0-10541 GCA_023338225.1 Halophytophthora batemanensis | reverse complement strand
GGTAGTCCCCGAACTTGGCGTTCTTCGAGTTAGTACGCGTGACTTCCATGGCTGCGACGACCAGAGTAGGGTACACAGCATTGATAATAGCCTCGAATAGCAACTCCACCACGGACAATGCTGTGGAACAACTTTCCGGCCGCCAAGTCGGCGTCCAGCTTGAACGTGGAGCGCACCACGTTGGTGGTGGACGCCGCGGGACACAATCACGCACCAGAGACGCCCTTGGACGCCTTGAAGTCCTTCTTCTTGGCCACCACGCCCTTGACGAACTCCTGCCTCATGAAGATCTGCTTCACATACGCAAGGAGAGAAGCCATGATGGCCGTCTCATTCTTGGCCTCTGACACCAGTTTAAACGTCGCGCGCAGCGTCACGTTCGCAACCACGTCATCCAGCGTGAGTTCGAGCAGTGGGATCTTGGCGCGCACCTCCCATTGTGCTCTAGGAGTGTCGTGAGCTGGTCAGCTAGAGACGACACCACGACCGCTTAGCCCATGGCGCCGTGCTCTACTGTCTGTCAAGCGCGATTGAATCGAGAAGTTGTTTCTCATTATAAAAGTCTCTCGCTGGTGGGTCCCAAAGCTTTAGCAGATAGAGCACGTAAAGCGCGCAGGCACAGGGTAAAGTACAAAAGCAGGTGCCGTGCTTTTGAACAGCATGCTTTTGCCGTGTTTTTGCCATCACTGAGCCGAATAGCCCCGGGCAATTCTTTTCAAAAGCCGGCAATACTGTACTTTACCAACACTGTTTTGGGGATCTGCACCCATGGACTATAGAGCACGAAGCCCAAAGTTATCGTCGTAAACACCTCGCCACCCATTGGACGAAACCTTCCATTCCCTTTTCCACCAATGGCGTTCCTGGAAACGTGTGCCTGACAGCTGTCTCACCCAGCCAAAGGTCGAAGGCTCACTCTGCAAGCAGATCCATCGGCTCCATTTGCGGCGCTTCTTCGACGCCTCCGCTTCCTCGCACCGCCGTCTCCGCTGCGCAGATCCCATGGTCACTCGAGCGCTGTCACTGCTCCTGGCCGCCGGGGCCAGCGCCACCGCTGTACAGTCGTGCTCGGACTTCCTGCTGAACCGGGAGGCTTCGGGCTGGAACGTCATGAGCGGTCGCACCATGGACTTCGAAGCGGATCTCGCGTCCGGACTGGAAGTGATCCCTCGCGGTACCGCGTTCCAGGAGCTGCCGGCCGCTGGATGTCCAGATTGCGCCGACTTCCACTGGGAGGCGCAGCTGGGTTTCGTGGCCGCCAACATCTACGGCATGAATGTGGCCACGGACGGCATGAACGAAGCAGGACTCTCGGCTGCATGGCTCTATCTCCCGGGCACAGAGTACCCGTCGCCGCTGAACCCTGATGAGAGCGCAGCCAAGTTCAACAAGACCAAGCCTGTGGTCACCTCGCTCTGCTCCTACGTGCTGGGAAACTTCCGCTCTGTGGACGAAGTTCGCGTCGGCTTGGAGCAGGTTCAGGTGGCAGGGATCGACGGTCGTGTCAGTGCTGTACTGCTGAATCTCCCTATGCACAACGCAAGTGCCAGTGCAGAAGCTGCGCCACTGCACCTCAGTGTGCATGACGCACAAGGTAACAATCTGGTGGTGGAGTTCCTCAACGGCGAGATGAAGATACACGCGAATCCGAACGGGGTGTTGACCAATGCGCCGCCATTGGAAGACCACCTAGAAGCGCTCAAGCAGCATGAAGCAAATGCCAAGGGCGATATCAATACGGGAGACCTGCTACCGGGTGGCTATGGCTCGTCGGAGCGCTTTCTACGACTGTCGATGCTCAACCGCAAGCTCGGCGAGGGCTACAGCAGTCCCAGTGGCCATGCGTCATATCTGGATGCTACGAGCGAGCAACGTGCAGTTTCAGATGTACTGCATCTACTGAACATGGTCGTGCGTCCGCCTGTGGGCGAAGCTACGCAGTGGTCTATTGTGCGGGACCACAAGCGTCGGATGCTCTACATCCGCTCAACCACCAACCAGCTCCTACGACGCGTGAGTCTGGATATGTTGGACTTTGCTGACCCTCACGCGCGCCGACTGCTGCCTGTATCGTATGGTATCTGGTTCCTGGACTCCACACTTGTGGTCATGGATGATGCCAACCACGCGCATACTAAAGACGCACCACCGCGCTCCAAGATCGAGAAGATGGTGGAAGAGAAGGCAAAGGCTGGTGGTAAAGCGGATGCTGTCGCTGCACTACGGAAGATCAAGGAGTCGAAGGGCTACGAGGAGGAATCTTTGACCGCTGCGTTCGACGAAAAGCAAATGATACTGGAGAGCTCTAATCTCCAGCAGCAGCAGCAGAACCAGAGCCTCCCGATCGCGTGGGTCTTTGTATTGGGCTGCGTGGTTGGCGGCGTGGCTACGATGGGGGCCACTGTAGGCTGGAAGCTCCTCGACCGCTCGCGTCGCCACCGTGGCTACCAGCCGATTGCCGGGGTCTAAGCGCGTTGAGCACGTGGTGCTGTGACCACGACGCTTAAGACTGAGGTGGGACTTTGAATATGGGTAATGGCCCCAAGTGAAGAGGGCGCAAGCAATGTTGAAGCATTCGGTTTGCCTGCCTTAGATTTGAACACTTCTACGTGCCTAGGCAGATGTCTAGAGTTCCATCGCGAATAGCACCGCCATAGAGACGCTAGCAAGCGCGACAGTGGCCGTTGTGCCGTCGGAAGTGGAGCCCTGCGCAGCAGTGTCTTCCATGGTTGTAGTCTCCTCGTTGGTGCCTGCAGCGGTTTCCCCAGCGCTGGCATCCTCGGTGGAAGTCTCGCCGTTGCCGCTGCTTTTGCTAGACTGGCTCGTCCCCGACTTGCTGTTTGATGCGGAAGAGCTGGGGCATACCACGTCAGCCCAAAGGGATTTGTCCGAGGTGGAGTCTGCGTCACCCGGGTTGGAGAGCCCATCGCTTCGAAGCGCGACACTGGATAGCAGGTCCCATTCGCAGCATGGGTCTCCCAGCTCCTGGCCGTTGGTCTGGCCGTCGCCGTCCGAGTCCATCTCGCAGAGTTCCTTGGTCCAGACGGAGTAGGCGTCCGCGAAGTCCTGGCCAAAGCTGTTGGTGGCGCCATCGCCCTCCGGGTTCACGTGGCCCACGGCGGCCACACCGTCTACGTTCGCACCGTTGGGGATCATACTCACGAACATCTCGTGGCCCGAGACAGATGCGAAGAGCGACGTCAAAGACATCAGCGCGGCGCCGGAAGTGAGCGTTGTGGAGCGACGCATGTTGTCAGAGGGTTTATTGGGGGTGTTCAGGCTTGGTGCTGGTGTGGGGAGCGTCTAAAGTTTTTGAATGAGCGAAGGTATCTGGGAGAAGATGTCCGGGACTACGTTTCCTCGAAAAGCTTAGATATGCAGACGCTTGCCACAAGGTTTAGAGGAGCCCCTTGTGGCCTGCACTTTGGCTTCCACGAATCGTCTGATTGGCATTGCGTCACGACTTCATGCCAGTCGAAAGCGCTGGAAGGCGCATACGCGGTGGGTGGCTGTCGCTATACTTTCTGAACGCGTGGCCAGTTGGTGGAGTGCCGCCGTGGTTACAAATGTGCTGGTACGGCGGTCATGTTTGGTGTTTATTGAGTTACTGACCCGCTTGCCAGTAACGGATACCTTTAGGTTGAGGAAGGGACACCAAGACGAGAAACGAATCAAAGGGGTTATTTTGTGAAAAAAAAGTCGGAGGTGAGCTTCAGACGGCAACACCATGCTTTGGTGTCACCCTCTGGAGCTGAATCAAATGTGGTAGCAAGAGCAGTCATGTCCAGGTGTCGGCATCACTACTCTAGGCTGCTAGCATCAGGGCCAGCGCGAGCGAGAGAGCAGTCCCGGCCATCGTGTACGCAGCAGTGACCGTCGCCCCAGACGTTGGCGTCTCGATAGCACCTTCGACGCTTCCGCTATGGTCGTGCGATGATTCCTCCTCTGAGGACACGTCGTCGTCGCTGTCGCCCACAGCTGTGTCGGTCGAGTTAGCGATGCTGGACGTGACGTTCGAGCAATCCACCGAGGCCCAGAGGGATTCGTCCGCCATTTCCGTCGCGTCGCCTGGGTTCGAGACTCCCTCGGTCCAGCGCGGGGTAGCGTCAGCGTCAGCAACCCACTCACAGCACGGGTCTCCCAGTTCTTGGCCATTGGTCTGACCGTCGCCGTCCGAGTCGGCCTCGCACAGCTCCAGGGTCCAGGCTTTGCCCATGTCGTGGAAGTCGTCGCCGAAAGCGTTCAAGGCGCCATCACCCTCCGGGTTCACGTGGCCCACAGCTTCGACACCAGGCACATTGTCACCGTTGGGCAGGAGCGCCACGAACTCAGGGTGTCCGGCGGCACGCGCAATACACAGAGAGACGGTCGTCGCTGCGAGGGTGGCCGAGTAGGTCATGGCAGTCTGGCTGGGTTCTGGCGTTGCGAAGCTTGAGGTGAGGTGTGCGCGAGACTCGAAATCGAGAAGTGAGAGGAAGTTTGCGCCGCGGGGAAGGCCCGAGCGTGCCAACCTCCAAGCGTCGCCGCCTCTTGAATCGCAGAGACGGTGAGGTTGCGGCGGTCGACGCACGGAGAAAACGGTGGCCAGTGCCAAGATTCCGGCGAGCAGGCGTGGAGTGATGCAACCTCGGATTGATCACGGCGAGCTGTACGCTGACGAGCGATAATACTCCATGGCAACGACGAGAACCGCACCGTCGGAAACCGGGTCGTGTGGCCGGTACAACTGAATCACTTCAACTGGGTCAAGCTCGCTGGGAGACGGATCTGATTGGCTGCTGACTGCGTGGCTCCGATCCAAGCAGACGTGTCGAGACCGCTGATTCGCTGGATGCTAACTTCTCCTATTGGTCAAAACAACTTGGTAGAATCCACAGCATTTTAGCCAATCTAGCAGAGTTTACTCAGAGAAGTGATTGTGGGTTGGCCAAAATTTCGATCTGCGCCACAATTGGCTCAAACTCGACAATACGCTGGCCTCCGTATAATGTTCCGACAGCATCAAGGCGCTTTTGATAGGCGTCACTTTCGAGGGGCTTCCAGTGCTGACTTCCTGGCAACTACTCTCGCACGCTCAGGTGCGCACGCGTCTCCAGCTTCCCGCGCGGGCGCTACATCGGCGCGGAGTCGCTCTGCGCGTGCGCTGCAGCTGTACCTGCTGTCGCTGTCTCTTGTCGAAGCGTCACAGCGGCATTGGGCCCGCCAGCGTTCTCACCATTCATGTCCGTCCTCTCGTTTTGCTGGTCGTGCGGGCTTGCAGTTACTCCAGAAAGAGGACAGCAGTGCTCGTTCGACTGCACTGACTTGCATTTTCAGCTACTGACGCCGTATAGAGCAAGGCATGACGGCACAGCAACTGCAAGGAGGCAACAGCATGGGCATTGATGCAGTCATGGCAGACTCCCCGTTGCCTTATGCGGGCGTCGAGACTCCCCGAAGCAGCGCAACGCGGCGATCTCAAGCTCAAAGCAAGAGGAGCAGCAGCCAGCCCCATGCAGACATCAATCACACACGAGGCGAGACTGTAGAGGCGCCACGACTGACACTGGAATGGCACAACTTGCAGCTCGAGGTGCCTTTGCAGAAGAAGAAAGGCCGCGACGTGGAGCAGAAGGTCATTCTGGAAAAGCTGAGTGGCATAGCGCGGCCTGGCGAGCTACTGGTGGTTATGGGTCCATCTGGCGCCGGCAAGAGCTCGCTGTTGGACTGCATCTCCGGTCGAAACATGGCTGTACAGGGATCCGTGACTGTGAACGGAGCGCCATGGAGCAAGTATCTTAAGCGCTTCGCCGCGTATGTGATGCAAGAAGATCTCTTCCACGCGACGCTGACTGTTCGTGAGCACTTGGCTCTACAGGCGCGACTGCGCATGGGTGGCCTGTACTCTCGCGCGCAGTATTTGGGTCGCGTAGACACTCTGATCGAGGAGTTTGGGCTGGCGAAGAGTAAGGATACGCTTATCGGCGGCTGGATGCATCGCGGTATCTCCGGTGGTGAGCGAAAGAGACTGGCATTGGCGACTGAACTGCTCACGAACCCGTCGATCCTGTTTGCTGACGAGCCTACGTCAGGACTTGATAGCTTCATGGCCAAGTCTGTGGTGCTGCAACTCCAGCGTCTGGCGCGGGACGAGAAGCGTACCGTGGTGACGACCATCCATCAGCCGTCTTCCGAAGTGTTTGCACTTTTCGATCGATTGGAACTGCTGGCTGACGGAGCTACGATCTACCAGGGCAAGGCTTTAGACGTGGTGCCGTACTTTTCATCTTGCGGCTACCAGTGTCCAGCGTTCATGAACCCAGCCGACTATTTCATGGAGCAGCTGGTGGTAGTTGACGAAGACACAGACGAACAAGGTGCTGAACGGCTGAAAGCACTGAAGAATGCTTGGAGAATGCACGCAACACAGCGCAGCGAAGATATCGACGTTATCAACCCACAAGACGTGAATATTGGCCTGGGTACGAACAGCCAGAGGGAGGTCCTGGCTCCAACTGTCGGTATGAATGAGTTCAAGGACCCTCGAGCATCAGTGTGGGGCCAGATTATCGTGTTGGTGCAGCGCAATGCCTTCCGGCTGCTGCGTGACAAGACGGCGCTGCAGCTGCAGAGTGTTCAGACGCTGGTGACCACGGTGCTGGTTGGCGTCATCTTCTTCCAGCTCGAGCTGGACCAGCAAGGGGTGAGCAACTTCTCGGGTGCCTTCTTCTACGTAGTAACGGAGCAAGTCTACGGCGCTTCCATGCCGGCCATCATGTCCGTGCCCATGGAGCTGCCAATCGTTTACCGCGAGTACGACATTGGGCTGTACCACGTAGCTGCGTGGTACGCGGCGAAGAACCTGTGCGAGCTGCCGCAGCAAGTGGTTCTTCCCATCGTGAGCCTGCTGCCGCTGTACTTCCTCGTGGGTATCGGCCACGGCTTCAGCGTGTACATCCAGATGCAGCTCGTGCTCATTCTGCTGCATAGCTCGTGTGTGGCCTTTGGGTACCTTATCTCGTGCGTGTGTCGGCGTATCGACATCGCTCCATTGGTGGGCAACATTCTGTTGATGCCGCTACTGTTGCTGGGAGGTCTCTTCATCGACCCAAGCGACGTGCCATCTGTGCTGCGATGGATCCAGTACATCACGCCGTTCCAATACGGCTACTACGGTCTCATGCGCGCCTTCTGGCGGCATGTGGACGTTATCTCCTGCGCCGATGCCACGTCGGAAGCCGCGTGCACAGCCACCACGGGACTCCAGGTGTTGGAAAGCAACGGCATCTCCAACCGATCTGTGGCCACGGATCTGCTGCTACTGCTGGCACTTAGTGTTGGGTTCCGGCTCGTGGGGTATGTGGCGCTCGGGATCAATGTCGCGAAGCGGAGATAACAGCCACGAGAGTCGTTGGCTGGTGCCGCCGTCTGAGGTAAAGGTATTCTGTGTCAATGGATACAAGGAGTACCAGCACCTGCGACGGATCGTCCGACGCACAGCGTTATTTTTCGATCGTCGGGTGCATCGAATCCACCCACCCTTGGCAAACACAGAGAACCCTGCGCAGTGTTGCAGCCTTCCAAAAGTGGATTCGCTTTGTACTAGGTCTGGACGGTCCTCAATTGACCCCACAGCGTGTTTGTGCATCCGATTCATTTGACGCAGCAACTGGGTCCTCCAATAGTCTAGCCAAACTTCTATTTTCTATAGATTGAGAGACCAACATGGACACGATCTGCAAGACGTTGAACTCCAGACCAACGCGCCGTTTCTCATCACCACCGGTGCCGTGTGCTGCCAGTGTGTCGGCGGCGGTCTTGAAGACGTGCCACACGAGGCGCGCACTATCGACAATTCCAGTGGGAGGCTGTAGACTTGGAGAGTGCAGCTCTTGAGGGATGCCTTTGATTTCTGAAGTGGACGCACAATATAACAGTGGTGTTCCTGGTGAGGTCATTCTGCAAGCAGCTGCTGGAAGTGGCCAAGAGGGACTAGGTAGCTTTACGAAGAAATTGACGAATGGCGCATGGGCTTGGCTTGCGAAAACAACAGGAAATGAGAAACTGGCACAGTTCAAGTGTCTGCACGAGTATCACTGCGACGGAAGCGTAGCTGATGCTATGGACGCAACTGCTCAGAAGGGTTTCATCGATGTTGCCTTTGACTGAATAAACATCGGCCGCTGGCCTCGATATCGTTTGCCCGGTACGAATTTGACTCGATCCGTCGTGCATAACTATCGTGGCCTCGATCAGAAACGAGGCGTACAGATTGCAGCTTTGATGATGTGTTGTGGTCCATGCAGAGTCGAAGGAGAAGAGTGTGCTGGTATTAGTACCCAACCTAGTGGTGGTTTACAGATGAGCGCTACGGTCTGGCTTGCAGTAAGTCAAGTATAAATGCGAAGGCGTCAAAACAGAGTAGAGTGCTGAACTACGCTGAAGCAAACAGGAGCAACACGATAACGAGTCCAGCTCTCAAGATTGAAGGGACTGCTGTAGGATCAGTCCCCGATGTTGACACCTCCGACAAGGGGTTTTCGTCGCCACCGTGGTTGTGGTGGTTGTGCGGGGCATGATCACGGCCTCTGCTGCTGGCTGAGGCGGTCGAGCAGTTCACGGATGCCCACAGAGATTTGTCCGACATGCTGGCTGAGACCCCTGGGTCGGAGACGCCCTTCGACCAGCGCGGTTCGGTCGCTACATCAGCGTCCCATTCGCAGCACGGGTCGCCCAGTTCCTGGCCATTGGTCTGCCCGTCACCATCAGAGTCAGTCATGCAGAGTTCCTTGGTCCAGGTTTTGTCGGCATTGAAGAAGTCGTTGCCGAAGGCGTTGAGATCGCCGTTTGATCCCATGGGGTCTGCGTGGCCTAACGCTGGGACACCTGGTACGTTGGCACCGTTAGGAATCCACGCCACAGCTTCCGGGAGCGCGACTGCGTGTGAGATGAACAGCGAGATCATTGTCGCGGCGAGGCCAGCAGATTGAGTCATCTTGTCCTGGTCGCGTTGTGTTAGGGAGAGATTGGCAAAGGTGTGCGCGCGGTGCTTGAAATTGAGAAGTGGAGTGAAGAGGAGCGCGGGATGAAAGCCTCCGTCGATGCATCGGCGGGGGAGTTTTTGCTTGCTTCTTGCGCTACACAGTAGAGAGTAGGTGGATGCGGTGCAGACACCACCTCCACACAAGTCGACAACCAGTGGGGCAGTTGCTCTGGGGCAGCTCGCCCAAGCAACCAGGGAACAGGTAAGTCCAGTGTAGCCACCTCGTGTTTTTTGGGGGCGGATCGTATTACGAGCGTCATAGGACACGGATCTAATAAACAGGCTACGCCGGCATGACGAGCACGGACACTCTGTGGCGGTGGTGGTGCCTGTGCGGTGCCCCTGATAATACAGGGTCTCTGTGCGGATACTTTCTGGTCGTGACACGCTTCAACCGGCTCAAGTCGGCTGGATCGGGCATCTAATTGGCTGGGGGCACCGTGGTTGGTGCTGACGAAGCTAATTTGTGAGGCTGAACATATCAGCGAGTCGAGTTGGAAACGACGAACCCATGCTGCGCTGTGCTCACTGTGGGTCGGGCGCTGCATTGCGCGGCTCAGATGGAATGAATCCGTTGAGGTCGTCGGGATTTTGCTGTTTGAATGCGGTAGTGGCGGCGATGGCGTGCTGTTGGTTGCCAGAATCGCCGTTAGCTACAGTATAACGTGCGTTCGTGTTTGTTGCTTTACGAATGCTACATGTCCGTGGTGTGCACTGCATCACGGTCGCCTATACTGCCACCGATCAATCACCTCTTGAATGGACGAAGTATGCATTCTCTCGGGCACAGAGCTGTCCCTAGCGCACCGCACGGTGCTTTCGTCGATTGAAGCTCGTATCTGATAAACGACGCGTTCAAACGACGCCAACGGAATTAGTGAGGCCGCCCCAAAACTGCTTGAATCACCTGGTTCTCTTGCCAAACCGACAAGTGCACCGGTACGTTCTCCCGTCAACGCCGGCATTTCACACAGGACTAGCTCGTTGTCTCGTTCAATCTCGAACGCCTCGATATATCCCAAAGTTCCATCCTGGTTCTGGAAGGCATGCCGTTTTCTGTTTCGGGTCGATGTGTACGAACAAGCTCACACGCAGCTAACAACCGCGGAGTAGGCATCTCCGCGTCCTCGGACTCCAGGAGCCCGAGTGAATAGGTGCTCGTTTTTCAGCTAGATGTTGCGCGGAGTTTACGTCGCGGTCCAGCGCCAGACTGCAGTGCGAGCACGAGCATGTCTTCATCGTGTAGAGCTCTTCCCACTGGAACCACGACTTTCCTTGGTCCACCTACCGCATCGGTCGATCTCCCGTCGAGAGAAGAGCTTGGGAAGTGAACGAGGGAGTGGAGCGACGAGGTCTTGTCACGTGCTTGGGTGTGGAGACACAGGAATGGGTCGGGAGTAGCTCGTGAAACTGGACATGATTTTGACTAGCACCTTGTGGTCCGCAGTGTTCGTACGATTCCACCCCGAGCGCACCTCGATCAATTCCCGACCGGCCATTTTCTGTAGGATGGAGTTCG
>JAADYK010001197.1:0-10547 GCA_023338225.1 Halophytophthora batemanensis | reverse complement strand
GAGCTCGTTGGAGAACTCGACGGAGCGGCCCCAACTCGACTATGTATGAAGTAGCTGGCAGCCTCAGTTCCCAAAACACCAGGAAGTGCACAAGACCGAGAAGCAGAGAGAACAAGGCCCGAGCCAGCGGAGTAACACAGACTATACATTTACCTGTTTACGTCCAGCTGTCTCGAGGTGCTCCAGTAGGTGGAGCTCCTTGTTGCTGCTCGTGAGTGATTTCCAACAGGCATCTCGTGGGATTGTGCGAGTATTAGGCTCAAAGTTTGCGTGTCACCTCGCAAACCATGCCTATAGCTTCTCAAACCTTTCCCACAATTGATTTTGCTTTGAGTCATTGGCGTGTATGGATGGTTCCTGCACCCATCAGAAGCTAAAAGCAAGACCAGAGCCTCGGAAATCCTCGCTTGACGCGGTACTTTAGATCTTTGTGCATAGTTTCCTGAATATGTGGACGCAAAAATGCAGGAAGCACAAGGTGACGCTGAAGAAAGCATTGGGACGCTACTGCGATGGATCGTTCGGTGCGCTTGGGCTGGTACATAAGTCAACTACGACTTTTGGCACAGATTGGAAAATAGTGGCTAGCTTCAACGACCATTTGATCATGCCGGCAACTGCAGCAAAATCAAAGTCCATGTGGAATTGGAGCGTGTCGTGATCATTGACTATTCTCATTGGATTTTGCTGCCTATCCAACCAATCGATTAAAAGTTGTTGCCGTTCCGATGGACCCATCCCATGTGCTTTCTGGACATGCGCACAAGATATCAAACCTGAGGACACGAGGCATCCCAGACGGATAGTCTCCCCAGCATCCTCTGCAGCTGGTCTCTGCTGCGTGAAAGTCTGACCGTTTGCAGTTCATGATTTGGGACTTACTCCATTCGGTCACTGTCGTGTCCATGCTTGAACCTCGACATCCCACTTCATCGGCGTGGCTTTTCTTCTCTTAAACGCGTATGGAATCTTCAAGAGAATGCGTGTGCATAAGCCGCTTCGGATCACCCCATGTTGTGCGTTTCGCAGTGAGGCCTTCCATTGCTGTGTGACTTGAAGGCTCTATTACCTGGTTGTTCATGGGTGAGCGCTTTAGCGGATTTGGTTGTGAGTGTGCCTGAGTGTTCGTCCTATCTCCTGGGTGATTTGCCTTGTAAAGGTGGTCAGTCGGCAGTTTGTATTGCCCCGGCACTCGAACCCCAGCCACTTGCGCGAACTTCTTGGACCTAGCCCACAGAGACACCGAGAGCCTACTTCCATCACTAAAAAGTCACGGTGGTCGTAAGGTGGTGTGGACCGCTATATTTGTTGGTCAAATACAGCAGCTTGGGTGGGACCTGCACGAAAGGTGAGCTCAGCGAGAACTAGGAGGTCCTTGTTCATCCAGGTGCTGCTGTTTGCACGGCTTCCAAGCGCTAGTAGTCTCCCATCACAAGAAACCACAGCGAGTGATGCAAAAGCAGCAGGTTGCGGTCGAGGTGACAGCACCAACCCATGCTGGCATCTGACTATTCCCTTTATGCCATGTCTCACGTATCGCTTGCTTGGCTCGTCTTTCTACCACTGGGCGAGCTGGGATTCATCATGCGTCCGGTGCAGAAGGAGCTACAGAGGTTGAGCCCGAAGACACGGCACGACAGGCAACTCGATCGCTCACTTTTCAATTTCCTTCATCGCCTACACACCTGCCAGCTTCTAACCGCTCCGCCATCTATCCGCTATGAACCTCCACGCTTTCTTCGTCGGCGCTGTCGCCTCGATCGCTGCTGTTCAAGCCGGCACCATCAGCCACGACCAAGTCCAGCCTTTCGCGCAGCCTGAGCCCGTCTCCATTGCCGAAAAGGCCGCCATCAAGTTCAAGCCGCAGATCCACATCTCCACCGGCTGCCACCCATACCCGGCCGTGAACTGGGCTGGAGAAACCAGTGGTGGGCTCCAGGAGAATGGTTCACCCAGTGCGGGCTGCAAAGGCTCTGGCTGGGGATCGCAGGTGTATGGACGCTCGGCGTGGTACAACGACAGGTGGGCCATCATGTACTCTTGGTACTTCCCGAAGGATTCGCCGTCCACGGGCTTAGGCCACCGCCACGACTGGGAGCATGTTATCGTGTGGATCGACAACCCGGATGTAGCAAACCCGACGATCCTAGCCGTGACGCCGTCGGCGCACAGCGGCTATTCGAAGTACGCGCCCCCAGCCGCGGATACCATTGACGGTACCAGCACCAAGGTCAACTACGAGAGCAGCTGGCCAATCAACCACGCGCTGGACAGTACAACCAAAGCCGGGGAAACGCAGGACCTCATCATGTGGGAGCAACTCTCGGAGGCGGCGCGCACGGCGCTGCAGGACACGGACTTTCGCTCTGCCAACGTCCCCATGAAGGATGGAAACTTCCTCGACAAGCTGGGCAAGGCCTACCCGTTCTAAGTCGGCGCCACCTCCCCTTCTGCTTACAGCACTTCGTGAGTCACGCGCATGTCGAGATACAAACGAACTGGAGACCGTTGCAAGGGACCGAAGGCCGGTTCATGTTGATGCACATTCCTTCGTGTAGATCATAATAGTGGTTTTACTGGCTTGAAGTCCAAGGTCTGCAGATGAGACAACAATTGCATGAGCCAAAGCACACCAAGGTGATTCATGCCACTTGGTGTACTGGATAATGTAAATGTTGCATTGCTATGTATATCGTCCGACTGCACGACTTTCTGCAATTCATGAAAATATTAGTAAACGCAAGCACGCTCGCATTTTTGACATTTTCATCAATATTCCTACGAATGTATCATGTAGCAAAGAATGGGACAAAGATTGATTTTGATTAGTGCAAGTGCTGCAGATGATGCTCCTCCCAAACTACTCGAACACACTTTGCACCCTACGTTCAGTGCTTTGTTCTTTCTAGAGCCTAGCTGATGCATCTTGTGACGAAGAAGGGTTCTGGCCAAGTCTAGTGTCGCGGGAATGAAATAGATGGTTCTCAATGTGCCTCCAGACAAACGTTGCAAGATTGACCCAAATACAACATTTGAGATCACAAGATATAGCAGTATTGCATTTCAACACTATATTTGCAATACGAAATACGGAAATATTGAATGGAGGAACGAGTTTACCCGAGGTTCGCTAACCGCTTCCTGGTGGCAATCTAGCGTCTCTCTGGGGTGGTAATGATTAACTGAGTGTACTACGTGCTCTCGTATCGTTGACGATAATGACTCCTGAGATCGCAAGCAGCTAGCTCCTTCCAGCAGCAGACGGGAGATTCACGCGCACGAGACTGCTGAGTGAACCAAAATGCCGCTGATACTTATTCGCCTCGATGGATCGACCTCGAGCATCCTTTCGAGCAGTGACACCGTAGTGCTGTTGAGGTGACTAATGTGGCCCCAGGCCTCCAGTACTGCGCCAACACCAAGGCATGCGAGTGTTTGGAACCCTTGCGAACTCGGCGTAGCCAGCTGGAACAGCGGTGACCCGGTCAGCATGATGAACAGCATAATGCCTAGGGACCACACATCCGCCTTCCTCGGGTCGTATGGCGCGCCAGCAACCACCTCCGGGGCCATGTAGTACTCTTTGCCCACTTGACCTCCAAGGCATATGGCGCTGGCGTCTGTGGCTAACCCGAAATCCGTGATTTTGCACACACCATTGCGCAGCAGCACGTTCTCGAGCGAAAGGTCCCGGTGCGCGATGCCCAGCGTGTGGTGAAGGAAATCCACACCATAAAACACTTGACGCATCATCCACAGAGCCTCGTGCTCGTCGACAAAGTTCAGCCGTGGGTGTCGAGACGCAAGCAACGAGTACAGGTCGCCGTCTGCGCAGAGCTCAGAAACCAGGTAGAGGCGTTGATGGAGCACAAAGCTGGAGTGCGGTTGAACGATGTTGGGGTGACCGCCATGCGCGAGAAGCATGGCCGATACGCGCTGTTCCTGGAGCGGGTTGTCAAGCACACGAGCCGAGGGTGCCATCCGGTGTGCCTCTGCAGCTCGCGCCAGAGAAATGCGTTTTACTGCCACATGCTCGCGGATCCCCGGCACCGCGCACTCCAACACTTCACCGTACAGCGCGCTACTGAGCTCCCGGTAAACGGAGAAATGCGTTGATGCGGCTATCATCTTCGAGTGGATTAAAAGGAGGTGGAGTTGGAAGGAGGAGAGCGAGACAGGACTTGGGTCGAGCGTGTGTCTTGAATGGACGATTTCCAGTGGACGGCAGAATGGTTTGTGATCTCGAGCGCGCAGTGCAGCGAAGGAGAAGCGGGGGCGCCAGGCGCTCGCCCAACTGCAGCCGTGAGGATGGCAGATGTTCACGAGTGGTCGCTGACCACCCACTATTGATCCTGAGTCGCCACGAAGGGTTACATCTTAGACGAGTTTCTTCCATACTATAGGATATCTGAGGTTGAACCGTCACGCCTCCGCGGCATGCAGGTCGCACCACGCCGGAAGGCTTCTTTTTCGTATGACCGCGTAGTTTGAGTGGCGATGTCTTGAACTCGTCTGAAGCGGTATGAACAGGAAAGAACTCACTGGAGCGAGCAGTAATTCATTGCACCTCTTGCGTCTGCAAGAACATGGGGGTAAGAGACTATCTCTTTCCAACCGAATCTCCTGCGGCCGCAGTGAGTCAGATCCTTGCCCGCTCGCAATCTCTGGCGGCTCTGGGACCCTCGAAAGGCCTGGCCAACGATGTATTCACCCAGTCTTCTTGCCAAGATAACCAGCTATCTTCGTGTGGGAATCTCACAAGCCCTAGAGCTAAACTCTTGGTGAAAAGACAAATACCCGACGCTAGGTGAAGTTTTGCACCCCGATAACTTATGGAGAACCATCATATACCCCCCAGAAAACTTCGATATACGAAAGATAAACGTTTCTTCGCGGATGCCCTTTCCTTCTCGAATGCACTGGAGTATATCCTCCTTTCGCAGCAACTGCGCCTGAAGGCGACTTGCCCTCTGGGACAACCATCTAGTCAGTCGACCGGAGCTTTGGAGCTACATACGATTAACTGCGACACAAGTGTCGAGCGTTCTTGCCCGCTGCGAAGAGCGACCCTCTCTTGTTCGATTCGTGCGAAATGTGTTCCGTAGCCTATGCAGAAGATCTCCGTCGCCACATCGAAGCCATTCAGGACCTGAATTAAAGTGGGGCTCCCAGCGCCGTTTCCACTCGACCTCGTGGACTGGAAGTCCTAGCCGGCACGGAATTGCAAGCTGCGTCCTATCACCACGTGTCCGGGGAAAGTGATTCGCCTCGCCACGTTCTCCATCATAAAAGCTCGCCTGTTCGCCATCGAACTTCACTGCGGGCTGAATATATTAGGCCATCCTTGAGGCGTGAAATCAAACGCATGCTCCGAGCCACGCGAGCCTAAGCATATCGATACATCCACTGCTCGCCGGGGAAGGGTATCCGCTCTGCGGCACCGTTCCCGCGGCTGCGCTTCAGAATGGGCCCGTCGTCGCTTGAAACGTTGCTCCTCGTTCGAACCCTGCATTATGGCAGCAACATTCGTGGCATGAGTCCAATTTGACTCCGCTCGCTGTGGAAGTCGTGCTGGTTTGATGCGTACCTGGGCGGCATGGCGAATGGCAACTCAGGGGAGAGCGGCGTGGTTTCAAGGTCCCAGACAGAGTCATCCGGAGCCCCAACGCTCCACGGATACGCACTAGCCGCGTCTGTCGGAGTCTCTGCTATCCGTGTGTTTGTGCCCAAAGCAGCAGCAGTTGGGCCGGGGGCTGCGTGTCCACCCTGGGCCGGTGCGAGCGGGTGGGTGCTGGCTTCAGGGTGCTGAACGGAGATGTCGTCTTCCTCGAGCAAGAGCCGCAAGAGCTCGTACATCATGGCGAGCTCTTCGGCGTTGAACCCAGCGCACAACTCCATTCTCCTTCGTTCCGTCGTGGTCATGCTTCTGCCGGCTTCGGTCTTGAGCTCGGGCAACGGGAACGCAAAATGACTGCTGAGCAACGAAGTCCGAGGGACTGGCAGCACGCAAGGCGGAAAGACGCATCATAGTGACTTCCACGATCGGATGATGATGTCTGACTGTTCGCTGACGCCATGTGCCAAACGGAGAGCGAAGAGCCCAATCGACCGGGATAAACCAGCGAGCGCTGGCTGTCAAACCCAAGTAAAGAACTGCTTGGCGCTCCAAGCGGGCTCACTCACTCTGTCTGAGCACATCTGCACTGCAAGCCTCGAGACTTGGGCTTTCGCTGATGATCTGACTTCGCTCGTCGAGTTGTGCACTCGCTCTTTTGACTCCCCAAGCAAATCGAGACTGGGACGCCACCCCATGCTTCAATGTGCGCCAACGCCTCGCCTCGTCTATTTGCAGCTCCTGTTGATCAGCGGAGCCTGCACCCAGCCGTGATCTTTGGCACCCCGTTTTAGACACGCCTTACAAGTGATGATGTCTGGGCACTTTTGATCATCTACTGGTGCTCCCGTCGACGGAAACCCGTAAATCCCATGTCGTCCGCACCGTCGACAGGGCCGGCGCTGCGCCAATTGCGCTGGCCAGCGCCACCTGCAGTGGACCTCCTGGACGAGTTCCACTGGCTCGTGAGCCCGATCCGTCGCGAGGTCGAGCGCGCTGGTGGTGTGAGCAGTCTCCAACTTCTCGAGGAGACTCGCCGTCAACTCCTCGACGGTGCGGGCTCCAACACAGTTCAGCCGCTGCTCCAACCCGGAGAGGGACAGAGCTCGCCATATCGACAGCAGCTGCGTCGTCCCAAGCCACCAGCGCCAACGCCAGGGTCTCCGGCGCAGCAAGCTGCCAAACAGATACTCCAGCTCAAGGAAGAGCTACAGCATTTGAAGGGCACAGAGTGGTTGCTACATGATGAACCAGCGATAGAAACTGAGGCAGTCTCTGCCTCGAGTCGAAAGCAACGCTATCGAATTGGCAGCCCCACTACAAGGTCGCCCTCCAAGCCGATCCGGGTGGATGAACAGAGTAAGAGGCCACGACAGCCTCTATCTGCCGCGTCGCCAAGCAACAGGAGTCCGTCGTGTCGCGGTCAGAGCAGAAAGAAGAAGCGGCTGCCTAGTCGAGAAGAGCGTGAGCTGTTTAAACAACAGGCGCGGTTGGCAGCTTGGCTCCAAACACACCCAGACAACGCCTCTTCCTCCCCAGACTGCCACGTACGAGCCGGGGACGACAGCAATGATGACTCTACGCCCGACACCGTGTACTCATATGAAGTGGAGTCGCGGATAGAGGCGGCTATGCAGTGTCGCGCACCTCTGGAGTCTGGCGTGGGCCTTTGGGACGACCCCGTACGCTCCATCCTCGCCGCTGAAATGACCAGCGAGACGGTCTTCGGCGGGCTCGTGCCTACGCGTGGTTTAGCCTTTCAGTCTTCAATACCAGTGTCACCTCCCAAGCCCCGCGTGCTCCAGAGAGCTATCACTCCCGAGCCCTCATCGCAGAGCTCGCCTGACAAGCCATTTCCGACACAGGACGAGGTCGACTCAAACTTGGGCACTCCTGCACCAGTCGAATCTGTCTCTACAACCCAGCAACACGTTCTGAAAGGCGTCAATACCTGCAATGCCGACCCCAGCAGTGCCAAGTTGGAGCTGTCGGACCACGCTCGACAAGTCCACGCCACTGCAAGAAGGCAGGTAGCGGACGGAGCTGTCTTGGACGCGCTGGCCACGCTGGAAGCTGGGATCAGGCAGTCCTTGTCAACTGCACAAGCGCACCAGGACGCCGCGAGCGCATCTAATGGTCCTGCGTTCAACTACTCGGGGCTAGCCCACACGAAGGCCACTCAACTGCAGCTCGTCTACAGGGCTCGCCACCGTCGCCGTCTCGAGCGGCTTGTCTTCCTGCAGCGCCAGTGGCGCCAGTGGTTTGCAGTGCACTCCGCAGAGACTGCTGTGCGATACGAAACCAAGAACGCGCTTGTCATCCAGCGTGCCTACAGGCGGTGGCATGTCCGTGCGACTCGCGAGCGGAGTGCCGCGCGATTGCAGCGCTGCTTCCGCACGTTCGAGAGCCAGAAGCACCTCATTCTCTTCCGTCAGATCTGTCGGCTGCTGGTGGCACAGGAGCTGCAGCGTCGTGCCAAGCAGGCGCGCCAGCGTTGCTTGTGGTCACGGGTCCGCCTTATTGGGCGGCTTGTGCTCACGTGGCAAGCGCGGAGACGCAAGATTGTGTGCGTGCAAAGTCTTTGGCGGGGTCGCTGCGCCCGGATGCGATTTAAGGAGGTACTGGCGGCTGTTAGCGACCGTGAATGCGCTCGCCGCGCTCGCGAAGATGCCTTTGTGGCTGCGAGACTTGCTCAGGCGCGGAGCCACTTCCGCTCCTTCCTCTCTTCCACTTCGCGTGGCCGTGAGCTGGTACGTTGGCAAATGGAGAAGCCGTGGCTGCGCTTCCGTCGACTGCGACGAGACCGAGCGCTCTGGGAGCGGATCCCGTTGAGCGACAAGGTGGGGATCGTGGCCAGACTGCTGCCAGGACGGCGACTACGTGGGCTGCAGCGACGCTCGCTCTGTCAGATGCTTATAGGTAAGCGGACGCCTCTGCCAGCGCTGCCTCCAGTCGTGGAAGTGTCCACAGAAGGGCTCCAATTCCTCCTGACCGGAATCAACACAGTGAGCACCTCTGGACCAAGGGCCCCACTCGGCTGCTGTCCGTGGTGGGGAGCAGTTCGAAGAAGCCTCAAGCGCGCTGGGCAGCAGATAACCCAGCGCGTGGCGGCCGCGTGGTGGCCATTCGTGCTGTGGCCCAAGGAATACTGCCTCGCACGTGTGTGGCCCAACCGCTCGCGTCGGAAGCTTCGAGCGCGTCAGCAGCTGGAGGATGACTGTGCGCGCGTACTGACTGGGTTCCTACGCGAGCGGTTCCGCCAGACGCCAGGCGAGGCCAACGCACCGCCCTACGCCTGCCAGTGGTGCGGCCAGCCCTTTGCCATAGCCAGCGAGTTCTTCGCGCACCGCCAATGTCAGGCCGCTCGCAGTCAAGCTACCGCCGAGTGGCAGGCACTGGAACTGGACCTGGACTTTGCATTACGACGCCGCTGGCGCAAGCGGAAGTCTACGCCCCACAAGTACCAGCATACGGATATCGGCGCCTTCCAACTGGATGAGAGCATCGTGCGTGGATTGCAGCGCTCTCGCAGTGGACGACGCGCGCTGCGACCGCTGCTGGCCGTCGTGGAAGCCTGTGCTTCCGACTCGGGGGGCCAAGCAGAGCCCATTCCGCTAGATCTCCTGGGCTTCCTACTGGAGTATGTCGGCCGGAACGACAAGCTACACCCGCTCTTACGCAGCGCCGAGTTCCAGGTCGTGCGTGGACGCTGGGAGGCGACCCGCTGCGTGTCCAAGCTCGACCTGCACGCCCGACTGCGGCCGGAGTCGCGCTGGAGGCTGCGGTGGCCATCTACGCGGCTCGAGAGCGCAGCTAGCTGGAAGGTGGCCTTCCCGAGGTGGAAAGCCGACGGGCTCCGCCGCAAGCCGCGGCCATGGGCAGCCGGACTGCGCCGCCGCCTGCGGCCACGACCGCCGGCGCTCCCATACAGGCTGGGCGGGTCTCGCGTGGTGGTGGCCACATGATACTCCAGTGCTGGACCAAGCAGAGGCACCCGCCGACGAGCTCGACGTCACCTCCGTCGTCATCCGCCGACGTGCAACAGCACCTTCTGGGCGGACGCGAGCCGATTTGGACGGATCCCGCCGCATTCCGGCGTCGCTTGGGCCCTCCAAGCGGCACGTGGGGAAGCAAGCTGCTTGATCTCGGCGCTTGGCAGAGCTGGTCGCGGCGTTTGGGGATGCGCGCAGCGTCCAGCGCCGGCTCTAGGCGCGTGCTCCTCTTCCGGCGGGTCCGGTGCGCGTCCATGTGGCGATGGGATGGAATGGAGGAGCTCGAGCCTCGAGCCTCGAGCCTCGAGGCTCGAAGGCAGAGGCGGGCCAGGCCGCCATGTCGTTAGCTGCGCCCGGCCGCCGTGAAGGCTGTGCTGCTGGCCCGGCCGGGTCGTGGCGTCGAAGCGGCCAGGCGAGGCCGAGACGGGTGGCGGGCGGCGGGCGGCGCGCCCGCGACGCCCCACGCGTCAGGGCCGGCGCAGGTCTGTCGTCGGTGCGACCTCCGCCCGCTCTTCTTCTAAATGAGCTCGGGCGTTTTGGTGCGCTGACCTGGATATGGCGCGCTTTGCAGAGACGCAGACCTCTGACGCAAGATACCTGCTATTGAAGTGGCGAGAAACACTGGAGTCTCTTGCATGCTTTGGGCTACGCGTTGAGCGATATGCTCTATGAATGAATGAAGGCAGGGGAGCCTGAAATATGACTCGATCTCAAAGGAGCGTGAAACAGCAAGATGGGCGGGTTCTTTTCTGGGCTCCAGCTTTGCGGCGGAATCGCAAGGTCTCGGAGCCTCGGCGATTTGCAGGCTTGGCACACGCACGCCCCCGGCAAATCGCGGCCCAGGGTCTGTCCGGTGACGACCGAGGTTGAAGCACTTGGTTCGCAGATGACCCGCAGGGCTTTCGATGGCTGCGCCGCAACCGCCGGCCGTTGGAAAGGCT
>JAADYK010001196.1:0-10552 GCA_023338225.1 Halophytophthora batemanensis | reverse complement strand
GGGGGATCGACCAGTGTGGTGGGAGCAGTCAGTCGACCAGCGCGCAGGGGAGACATGGGTCCCGGCCGCGCAAGATCACGAGTGCTCCACTCGCTCTACGCGGATCAAGGACAAGTCGCGATTCCAGTGCGCAGAGCACTACACGACGAAGACATGCTCGTGCTGCGGGAGACTCAACCGCAGCACTACCAGCCAGAAAGTCTTCTCGTGCTCGCACTGCGGCCTGACACTCGACCGCAACGTGAACGCCGCGCGCAGCATCTACCTGAA
This sequence comes from Halophytophthora batemanensis, assembly GCA_023338225.1. Taxonomy (NCBI): domain Eukaryota; phylum Oomycota; class Peronosporomycetes; order Peronosporales; family Peronosporaceae; genus Halophytophthora; species Halophytophthora batemanensis. Next base: position 10,282 of record JAADYK010001196.1, on the reverse strand, counting down.
GAACGAGCACCTGCTCACTCGGGCTCCTGGAGTGCGGGTGCCCGGAGACGCCTAGTCTGCGGTTGCTTGTTGCGCGTGAGCTTGCTCTCTCTCTCTCTCTCTCTCTCACATCTATTTGAAACAGAAAACGGTATGCCTTTAGGACCAGGAGGCACTTGGGCATCTTGCTGGATTTGGCCACCACTCGGGCCAGAGGCTCGATGACCGGGCTTGGGACGCCAAGCCAGACGAGTCGGCCATCAACACGTCCAGGCGTCAATGCGGCTGGCAGGTGGCAGATGGCGACCCGCGACGGTGTTGAACTGTGACTTGCCACCTAGAGATGCACATGCCGACGAGCCAAGGCGACCCAAGCGCTGTCACGAGCGGCTCACTGGAAGGTGCTGACGAAAACGCAACACCTCGAGAGGCATCAAACTGTCGAGGTGTCCCTTGAGATCGGATGGCGCCATCTATAGACACAGCACAGCGTCAGAAGTGATCACACTACCAGTGATGCAACACCGCGTCTCCCCCACTCAGCCGGTGATTCGCCTTGATTTGACGGTGCGGCCGTGTGCGGCTCCAGTATCGACGTCGAGCTCCACTTCAGAAAGTCTCCGTTTGCGGGCCAGCGTCTCGTGACGATCATACTGCAGCTGCAGTTAGTCTGGGCAGAGCAGGACTTGAGGTGGTGGTGAGCCTTCTTCATCTTGGAGTCAGCCACCCAGACTGGCTCCGGCGTGCCGACAGCGGCCAGGGTCCACGATGGTCGGCGATTCGAGTACATTTACTCGACTGCCTCCGCCCGTGTCCGCGCTGCCGCCGCTCGGTCTCTGCTGGCGAGTCCACCGTGGCCTGAGTCCTAGAGGGACTGACCGGACTCCCATGGATCTCAACCCGCAAGGAACTGGTCACCGCCCTAGAGCCAGACGCCTGGTACGCCTTGCTGCGCATGGCCTTCGAGCTACAGCGGCCTCAGCACCACGTTCGCGTTCGAGCGTGGATGACCGAGGACGAGTCTCAAAATCTCCTGAAGCGTGGGCTCGTGATGTCTGAATGCAGTGCTGTTTGTCTGGTGTCTCTGGTGTCTGCTCGCTTCTGCTTTCAACGTGAGCTTGAACCCTGCTCCGGGCTAGTTCCAGTTCGTCTGTATGCTTTGATATGCCGCGTATGCTCCAACACTACTTTGCTCGGATGCCCAGCAGCAAGAAGTCAGGGGGCACTCCAAGTCGCGCACGCAAGCGCATGCATCTGTGCAAGTAGTGCGCGGAAATCTGTCTCCAGGGCCGCGGAGAGGCCAAAGCGAACTTCGTCCTACAGCAAGAGATCGACCGAAAGTTGATCAAAGTGCGCTCGGGGTGCAATCGTACGGGCACTGCGGACCACAAGGAGCTGGGCTGCAAGGACGAGGCGACTCGGCCAGCTGCAGGTGTCCGGGGACTACAGCACTACCATTCCGTGCGTTTGCTCCACGGAGAAGGCGTCGCTGGCACCCGGCTCCGACCACACCTTACGGGTTTCGAGCGAGTAGACTGCAAAGGGGGCGGCGTCCTCAAAGCTTGCCGGCGGTGCAGCAAAGCACGTTTCCGGGTCCGCAAGCTTGGGCGGCTGCTTCCTGGGGACCTTGGCGACCTAGACGACCTTGGCGACCTAGACGACCTTGGCGACCTTGGCATCTTCGTCGGGAGAGATGCATTCGTCCAGGTGGCTGCTGATAGCCCCCACCCCCACCCCCATTCCCACCAATCAGCAGAATGGAGTGTGGCCCACGTATTGTGTGGCACGAGCGCTTCTTCTGTGGCAAGGAATGTGGCGCTTCTCGTGGGTGACGCAAACGCAATGCGTCAGCGTCAGCAACCGACAGTCTCTAGCAGCCCCAAGTGCTCCTCTGCGAGCGGCAGCACGGCACCATGAGCGGCGTGGCCTCCATGACGGAGGACGAGCACCACCTGGAGGACATCTCCTGGGACGAGATCGACAAGCTCAAGTACTACGTGGTGGGCCCCACCATGTTCCTGGCCGTGCGCGCCGCCGTGTACCCGTCCAACCTGGTCAAGACGCGCCTGCAGGTGCAGTCCAAGGCGCGGCCGCTCTACTCGGGCACCTTCAACGCCTTTGCCACCATCCTGCGCCAGGAGGGCGCGCGCGGGCTCTACAAGGGCTTCGGGGCCAGCACCGCCAACGTCATCACCGGCAACATCTACATCTCCGTCTACGAGGCCTCGCGCAAGGCCTTCCGCGAGCACAGCGCCGTACGTCTCGGCACCTGCCCCTCTGCCACTGCTTTGTGTCAAGCTGACGGCTATCGCTCTCTCTCTCCCTCTCTGTGCGCGTGCACGTGTGTGGTCGTCAGGTGGGCGAGAAGGGCGCCAACTTTGCCGGCGGCGCCTTTGCGTCCGTGGTCTCACAGACGGTGGTGGTGCCGCTGGACATTGTCTCGCAGCGTATGATGCTGAACGGCCAGGGCCGCAACTCGCGCAAGACCCGCGAGCGCGCGCAGGGCTTCGTGTCCGTCACGAAGCAAGTCTACCGCTCGGAGGGGCTGCGCGGCTTCTATCGGGGCTACGTGCCGTCAATCGCCACGTACGCGCCGTCGTCGTCCATCTGGTGGGGCTCCTACGGACTCCTCGTGCCTGTGTACTTTAACTTCATGAAGAGCTGGGAGGTGGATCCCTTCTGGAAGCAAGGTGCGTGTCTCCAAGCGGACGGGAAGGGAGTCTGTGCGAGGGTGGCTACTAACGCCTCCTGTGGCGCCGCTGAGCAGTGACGGCGCAGGGACTCAGCGGCTGCAGCGCCGGCATCATCACGGGCGTGTTGACGAACCCCATGGACATTGTGCGCACCAAGGCGCAGGTGTACACGCAGTACGGCGCCATGGACACCTTCAAGTATATTATGAAGCGCGACGGGCTGCCCGGCCTCATGACGGGCCTCTCAGCGGTGCGTCCGGGCCATTGCGCGGTGCTGGAGCCTGCGCAAGTCCGCTGGAGAGCTCTAGCTCGCTGACACCTTGCTCGACGTTCTTGTGGATATGTGTGTGTGTGTGTGGCTATTCCTACTCTTACTACAGCGCTTACTTTCGATGGGCCCGTCTGGGATCCTCATGGTCACCTCGTACGAGTTCGTGAAGCGCGTGTGCCGGAAACCCGTAGACGAAGACGGCGCCTCCGCCGCCTAAGAGCGCCCAGCTGCATGTACACAGCAGACGGCAGTACCCCGCAGCAAGCCAAGCCAAGGCTCTTGCTGGCTTTGCGCCGGGGACTGGAGAGCGCCATCTGCGAGCGCCTGCCACCGGCACGGCCGCCTCGCATAGAGCACCTTAATATACACACGACAGCAGACGCGCGCGCCTCCTCTGTCCCTTGCCGCGGCGCTAGCTACATGCATCTTCCCCTCCCACCCCCCCCCCCTGCATGCAGCCATCCGCATGAGCCTCCTTTCGCCGTGGGGGAGGAAAGCGTGGCGATCTATTGGCTGAAAACGAGTGAGATCCACTCTGTGATTGGTGCTCTGACGCTTTGGAGGCTCTACCACGAGACGCGTGATTGGTGGAAATGATCTGGATCGCCACGAACACTGATGTGCGCCACACCAAACCCCAACCGAGCGAAGGCGGACACACGCCAAGCGACCAAGGAAGAAGCACGCCTGGAAGCGCGGAGGATGGCGAGCGAAGAGGGCGAGGAAGCGGCCGGTGGCGGCGCGGTGGACCCGCAGGCGCTGGCGCAGGTGGCGGAGCTGCGTCGCCAGGCGGCGGCGCGCGTGGCGCTGCGAGCGCAGAACGCGGCTACGAATGTGGCGGACGTGCGCGCGCAAGTGGCCGAGGGCCGCGTGAAGCTCAAGTCGGACATTAAAAAGTCCTCGGCCTTCGTCAAGAAGCTCAAGATGCTGTGCGAGAACAACGCCGAGTCGGTGTTGAAGGATGCGGCTGAGCTCAATCTCACGCGATACGTGAGCGAGTGCGTGGCGGCGCTGGCCGAGGCGCCGCTCAAGATGTCGGACGTGCAGGCCGCCGTGAAAGTGGCTTCTCTGCTGCACCAACGCTACGAGGACTTTGCGGACGGCATGGTGCGCGCGCTGGTCTCTGCCTTTGAGTCCTCTTACGGAGCTGAAGACAAGAGCAAGGTAGTTAAACGTCGACTTATCCTTCGCTTGCTCAGCGAACTCTACCTGGCCGGCGTGCTGGAGGACGTGCAGGTGGTTGCGCAGATCGTTCAGCGCGTGGCGAGACGGGAACAGGGTGGCCACGGCAGCAGGAAAGGCGGGAAAGGCAACATGTCAGTCAATGGTGGCTCGTCGTCACAGCAGCTGGAGGTGCCGCTGCTCGTGAGCTTTGCCAAGTCGGTGGGTGTCGAGTTCCTGGGTGTGCAGCCCAAGAAGTTCAAAGAGCTGGAGAAACAACTGCGTGATGGCGGCAGTAGCGCCTTTGACGACTTTTTACGTGAACAGCCAGCGGTGGTGCCTGCAGTCGTGCAACAGGAGTGTCTGGCCAGTTTCCAGGAGGCCTTCGAGATGATCTGTAAGTTCTACTTGGCGCAACACGCCACATTCCTGAAACTGGAGGCGCGAAACGAGAAGGAGGAGGCTAACCGTGGAGAAGTCATGGAAGAGCACGCGCAAGATCTCAAGAATGCCAAATTGCTGTTCGAGAAGCTGCAGACAAGCGTCAATTCGCTGGCTGACGCGCTGGACCGTGAAGTGCCGCCGCTGCCTGTGGAGGAGAAGGACGACGGCTCTGGACGAGGCGGGATTCTTGTATGGGAAGGTGGAGAAGGCGGCAATCGCGAGCTCCACCGCGACAGTCCCTTTGACGATGAAGCCACGCGCTCGTTCTACGAAGATCTGCCGGATCTGCTGGAGTTGGTGCCTGCTGTCGTGCTGGGACTCACGGAAGCAGATGTGATGGAGCTCAAAAAAAAGAAGGAGGAGGCGGCGGTGAAGTCTAATGCAGAGGAAGAGGACGAAGCAGAGGTGGATGGGGAAGGAGAGGTCGACGCAGAGGCAGAAGACACTGGAGGGGAGCTGGGGCAGCCTACACTAGAAGACTTGGAGGCAGATGCTGCGAAGGAGCCCGAGACGAGTGGCGAGTCCAGTAAAGACGAGGTGGAGGGCAAATCTGAGGCGGAAGGTGCGAGTATGTCGACGGAATCGACGGGAACGGTGGCAAACAGCTATCACCACCAACTAGACGCCTTCTTCAGTTCGCTGGAGGATGTGGTGAATCGCGATCGCTGTGATAAAGCAGCGGTGGAGTTCTGCTATCGCAACTCGAAGGCGAGCCGCAACCGGCTGGTCAAGACCCTGTACAACGTGCCGCGCACACATCTGGAGCTGTTGTCGCATTATGCGCGTCTGGTGGCGACGCTGCAGAGCGTGCTGAAGGAGGACATTGGTGGGGAACTCGTGAGTATGCTCGTGGGCGAGTTCCACAACCTCATCAAGAAGCGGAACCAGTTCCGGCTGGAGTCTAAGGTCAAGAACATCCGCTTCTTGGCCGAGTTGGTGAAATTTCGCATCTGCCCGCCCAACGTCGGCTTCCGGTGCCTGCAAAAGTGTTTTAGCGATTTCCAGGGCCACAATGTGTACGTCGCCACGACATTTCTGGAGAACTGCGGTCGCTTTTTGTACTGCTCCAAGCACACGCATACGCGCACTGTGAATTATCTCAACATCATGATGAAGCTCAAGTCCGCGAAGCACCTGGACCCGCAGGCGGAGACGCTGGTGGAGAACGCGTACTACATGTGCAAGCCACCGGAGCGCGTGGAGCGACAGGTGAAGCAGTACGACCCCATGTACCTCTTCTTGATCAAGGTGCTGTACGAGGATCTGAACGGCTCGAACGTGAACAAGGTTGTGAAGACATTTCGTCGTCTGCCTTGGCAGGAACCGAGTACCCGTGACATGGTGCTGAAAGCGCTACTGAAGGTGACAAAGGGCAAGGTGATGCAGATGAAGTGGATCTGCGAGGTGGTCAAGGGCCTCTCGCGCTACCACGACGAAATTCTGGTGCTGCTGGTGGACGAAATCCTGGAGTTCATTCGGCGCGGACTGGAAGTCAACGATTATCGCGAGCATCAACGGAGTCTGGGATATGTGAAACTGTTAGGCGAAGTCTACAACTGCGGGCTAGTGAACATGAACGTGGTGGTAGAGACGCTGTATCTGCTCATCAACCACTCGCATGACCTGCTGACGCTACCCCAATACAGTAGCGAGCAGATCCCACAAGCCCAGCTTCTCGAGATGAAAAAACGGTGCCTTCTGGTGCCCGACATGCGCTACGACCCCCGTGTGCCCAGCGAAGTGGACGGTCCTTCTGAAGTGTTCCGCATCCGACTGGTCTCGGCTCTTATCGAAACCTGCAACGGTAATAGCAGTCTGGGATCTTCTGGCAGCAGCGGAAACTCGAGCGACAGAGGTATCTCCAAGCCGCGACTGGGTCGATTCATGGTCTTCTTCCAGCGCTATCTCTTCTCCAAGACAGACATCCCGATGGAAACGGACTTTGTGGTGTCGGACCTTTTTGATATGCTGACCAGCAGCTTGAAGGACCACTTCACCAAGTTTGAGACGTGGGAAGACGTGGATAAGGCCGTGCAGGAAATCTTGCGTGGAGACATGGAAGAAGCGGAGCGGCGACTGGCCAAGAAGAATGCGGCTCTGTTGATGGCCACGAATGGGTTGGAGAACGCTGCGGCGGAAGACTCGCTCTCTCAACAGGGCGACGAAGACGACGAGTTTGATGACGAGGAGGACGACGAGTCTGACGACGACGACGACGACGAGGATCAGGCTGGAGACGATGACGCTGATGAGGAGGAGGACGAGGAGGAGGACGAGGAGGACGATGACGAAGACGATGATGATGACGAAGAGGACGACGACGAAGAAGAGGACGAAGAGGATGAAGAGGAACATCTCATCATCCACGACCGCGTGCAGAAGAGCGAAGAGGATGACGTGTTCGAAAAAGCTTTCAAGTCTATGATGCACAGCAGCACGGACACTCGCAAGCCAGTGGCGCGCGTGAATGTAGACAAGATGGCCATCCCGACGGTCGTGAAGAGCACCAACCCGTTGACGCCTGCAGCTCCTGCTGGAGTTTTGTCGTTCGGCGGTGCAAACGACAGCAATGCCAGTGGCCCACCAGCTGGAGTGGTGTTCCGGATGTTGCGTCGCGGTAACAAGGGCAAGGTGGAGGCGCGTCACTTGGTGGTACCGGAGGAATCTTCTCTGGCTCAGCACAGCCACCGTCAGGAAAACGCCGGCAAGAAGGAGCAGTCGGAGCTCAAGCGTCTCGTGCTGCAAAACGTGGAGCGCGACGATTTCCTGAACGACAGTCCTCCCCTGGATGTGGGTGTGCCTGGTTTCGGCGCGCCACCGCGAGCCAGTGCTAACTACGCGAGCCAAGTCGCCATGCAGCAGCAGCAGCAGCAGCAGATGGAGCCGAAGCGCGCGACTGGTTTTGGAGGCGGCAGCGAGTGGAATAACGCCGAGTTTGGACTTCGTCGGGGAAAGGGGTACCGTGGCACGAAGTAGATATTGACACGGAAGTGCTTGGCTCGATGGTGATGAACGCGACGGACGCTAGTGGCGACGTCTGCAGACTCCATTACGAAGAACCCTTGTGACGCCGATGCACTGTTGGATTTGAACACGGCGGGAAGAGAGAAGGTAAGAGGCAACCCAGCGAGCAGGGATGGTGGCACATGGACCTCGAACAGAGCGGATGAAGCGCTAAAGACAAGTGGCAAGGAGTGGAGGTACTGGGTGCGATGGTCAACTCATTTGCCCACTTGGCTAGCATCCACCATGCAGCTCAACACGTGCGGCCGATGATCTGCGCAGAATGGAGAAGCCTGCTCTAGACTCTTCTATCTGACTTGTGCCATGAGCGCGGCACAGTGATCCGTGCAGCCATGCGTTTTGGCATTGGGGAGGAGGAGACACCTGCGCGCACAACAAACGTCGGTGCAGGGCAAGTTGTGTTGTTCTCGTCGTTTAGGCTGCTTGAATCCGAGTCGGTAATCGGGGGTCCGTCATCTTTGGCGGAGAAAGACTTTCCTGCCCTCAACTGCAATGAAAAACGCTTTTGGCGTGAATCTGCCTCGTTCTCCATTCAGAGCCCGATGCCCCTACAGATGCGGCAGCCCTGCATCGTAGGCTAAGTCCTACTTTGACTGCAGCACGTCGATTTGCCCGAGATCTGATCACTGCAGAACCGGCCTTCGCTCCCAACACATCTTGTGGAATTTGCTGTTCGAAGCAGAGAAGAGCAGTTCGAACAGCGAGGCGGCGCACGAATAATCTGCTCCATTGAAGCCATCGCGGGAGAAGCACTTCAAAAGACACGAACTCTCCCAGGCCAGGGTATTCAAACAAAAAGAGGCTGCGTATGCCATTTATTCACGGCATTAGGAACAAGCGAGAGCTCCAACTGGAGCGCCACTTCTAGCAATCGCGCAAGGCAAGTGCTTAGCACGACTCGGCCGCCGGGGTGGCCGTCGTGGCGGCAGGGGCCTCCGTCTCCGTGGAAGGGGTCTCTGTCTCCGTGGAAGGGGCCTCCGTCTCCGTGGCGGGAGACTCCGTCTCCGTGACGGGAGCCTCCGTCTCCGTGACGGGAGCCTCCGTCTCCGTGACGGGAGCCTCCGTCTCCGTGACGGGAGCCTCCGTCTCCGTGGCGGAGCACTGGTCCTCGAAGGTCGACGCCAGCTCGTACACGTTCATGGTGGCACCGCTCGTGGGGATCGACAGGTCGCAGTCAGGCGGGTTAGTGGCCAGCACCTCCGCGATAAGGTCGTGGCACGCGTCAACCGTGCACATGGCGGCACGCTCCTCGTCCGTTGGCAGCGAAGTGGCGTACAGCATGTTGTAGCCCGAGTCGGACGCGCACGTAGTGAGCGACGTGCCCTGCAGGAGACCCACCATGGACACATAGGCCGACGACTGCTGCGTGGCCGAGCAGGCCTCGCCGTTCACGGACGCCACAAAGGCGAGCGCAGCGGTAGCGACAGCGAAGTACGTGTTCATGGTTGTTGGAGGCTGGGGGTAGTCCGGGGGGCTGGAGTAGTGAGCTGAAGACTGGAAATCGGGGAATGAGCTCTTCACGCGTGACCTCTTCCGGCACTCGCTCGCTTTAATCTCCAGCCACGGACAGCAAAAGACGGAGCCAGGCGGAGATCCCAGGCCAGAGACCCGAGAGCGAGTTGACGCCGAGCTCCAGTTCTAGACGGAGGTCATGATGGGAGCTCCGCTTCGCCTGGGCGTCTGATCGAGCATATATGCCCGAAGATGACGCTGATGAGAGGCTCGTTGGCAAGACTGGGTCCAAAGCTCGCTGCTTGCAGAGATGCTACCCGACCAAATCGCGCGTTCTGGCGGTCGCAGCGCCAAGAGCACCATCATCTGACGTTACGATAGACTCCTCTCGGGGTTTCTGAACTACCTCGCCCCGGTGCTGCACTCGTGACGAGATCCCAAACGGGGGAGGCCAATCCTCTTTTGAGGCATACCAGAAGTGTGAATATCCAGTAACATGGGGATATCGTACATAGGAGTGCGAGTCATCTTGCTTGGCGGCCCCTTGCCGACGGATTGCAGTCGAATAGGCTATTGCGCAGGTTGAAGACGCATCTCCCCGAGCGTATCTGAGCTGTCACCAGGATCGGCCATAGCCGGGCCGAGTGTATCCACACATGTCCCAGTGGCAGATCTTGTGCGTTGTCTGCCCGTGTAAGTAACGACCGCAGTAGCCGTCGGCAGCCTGACCTGGGCCGGGTGCCGGAGTCCGGCAATGGCATGGCCACCGTGGCGATAGGCCGGCCCGATACTTCGACGCAGCTCCGCCCGCTGCCTGCCGACGGCTGCCTGCCGCGCTGCCCCGCCCGCTCCAAGCCAAGATGAATCCGGAGCCGGGAACCCTATGTGGGTGGAAGCCACCGCGTGAATCTGCTAGGCGCGGACGTGTGACTGCTTCAACTTTCACCGCGAAGCGCACCAGATTCTGGCTGCAGCCATCGCGCGCTCTGCCCGCCACAGCCTTTTGGGAGCGAGGCAGAGCAGAAGGCAGCTTCCCATGCACGGAATGCACGGGGTGTCGCCATAGAGAGGCCTGTGATTCGCCATCGCCACTCGGTCCCAGCCTCGGGCCTCGTAGCCTACACTGCGCGCCAAAAAATTAGCATAAGCAGAAAAATGACCGTATTTTTGTCAATATTGAGTGTTTTGGATCGCGCTTTTGATATGTTGCTCCTACGGTTTAGACGCATCTGGGATATGTGCGTTTTTTGCGTTATTC
>JAADYK010001195.1:0-10564 GCA_023338225.1 Halophytophthora batemanensis | reverse complement strand
TCCGAACCGGAGCCAGACCCGGAGCCGCTGCCCGAGCCAGACCCGGAGCCGGAGGCGGACGAGTGGCCGCCATCCGACTCGTCGCTGCTTTCCACCACGCGTTGCTTGGCCATGACGGACGACTGCGGGGCTCTGGACGGGTGGGCGCTCTGGACGCTCTGGAAGCTGTAGGGACTGTGGAGGCTGCGGCAGGTGAAGCAAGCGCCGGCGTTCGGCTTCAGGCGCTCGGCGTGGGCTTCAGGCTGCGCTGGCTGTGGTCTATCTTGGCCACTGCGAGTGTCTGTGTGCGTGGCATCTGGCCAGGCCAAACGGGAGGGGGACGGACTACCGCCCCACTTCCAAAATTGTTCGGTACGATCTCCGCCACTCGATGCGTCACCAACGGACATGTCAGCCCGGAAACCGTTGCCGAACCGGTATGCTACCGGCTTGTGCGATTCAAATCTCGCCCTTTTTGAATTGGGCGCCGCTTCAAGCCCAAGGCTAAGGCGGCAGGCAGACGCATGTGCACGAGCTGCTGCTGACCATGAGCAAGCTGCGCTTCTCCGTGGCCGCGTGCTCGGCGGAGGACCCGGCCTTCCCGGCTGCGGAACTGAACGAGCACTCCGCTGGCACTAGAGGCTACATGACGCCGAGGTACGCGCGCGCGCTCTATCACTCTGTCTCTCTATCTTGCTAAGCTGCAGCGTCCGGCTTCCAGCGTCTTGCAGCGTCTCCACGGAGAACGAAATGGCGCAGGCATTCCCGGTCGAACGAGGAGGCTAACACGTGGGTGCTACGATGTGCCGGTATGGAAATGATTGCGCATGCTGTGCTCGTGCGCAGGAACTGCGCGTATCCGCAGGAGCTGGTGCTGGAACTCGCGGACGGACTGTGTCGGCTCACGCAGGTGCAGCTGCTATCGCACGAGACGCACATCGCCACCAAGATGGAGCTCTTCGTGTCCTCAGACCGCAACCGCCGCGTGGAGGACGCGCGCTTCACACGCCTGGGCTTCCTCACACTCAAGTCTAACGTGGAGAGCGGCTACCAGGCTCGCGAGCTCAAGACGGTGCACATTGACCACGAAGCAGCATTACTCAAGCTGCGGCTTCACGCCTGCCATATCAACGACCGCAATCTCTATAATCAGGTGGGGATCCTAGCCATTAACCTCTGCGGTGAGCCGCTGGAACCAGCCACAACGGACGAGCTACCGGGTCATTCGGACGACAAGTCGCTGACCAAGCCCAAGGTCAAGTCCAAGACCCAAGCCGCAGATCTGGGTATGGATCTGCGCTTTGACGCCAAGACAGCGGCTCGGATTCGCGAGATCCAGGTAGCTAAGGACCAGGCTGTGGCCAGTGAAGACTACGATCAGGCCAAGAGACTGAAGCAAATGGAGGAGCAGCTCAAAAGCATCGGACTGCAGTTGGCGCGACTGGAGGCGCAGAAGCGGGAGGCCGTGGCCAACGAAGACTACGACCTGGCCAAGCAGATCAAGGGCGAGATCGGACGACTCGAGGCCTCCGTGGGGAGCAACGAATCGCAGCCCATTCTGCCTATTCCTGCGGCGTCACCAGTCAAAAGCCAAGTATTGGCGCGTCACGCCGCCGCCACGTCGTCCTCCAACTTCTCTCCGAAAGACATGTACCCGGAGGACGTGCAGGCTGGCAAGAGCCATAACGTTGGTGGCTTCTACGGCAACGAGAATGTTGGAAGGCGGCCGACTTCAGCACGGGGAGGCGGAGATGACGAAACCACGAGAGAACGCGAGAGTGCGACATTGGAGAACGAACAGCAGGTGGACGACGGTGGATTGAACCCGCACTTCCGAGGCATCCCAGACGCTGAAGAGTTGCCCGACCCGGACGAGCTGCCGGCGGCGCTGGCCAAGGAGAGTGAGGAGCTCATCGAAGTTATTGGTCCCTTCTTCACGCGCTGCGTGTACAGCAATCTATGGAACCACCGCGATGCTGCTATCCGCAAGGTCACCATGGAGCTAGAGAATTACCCGCATGAACCTGTGCAGCTACTTCAGGTGTGCTCCACGCTCGTGCAGAGCGGCGCCGGTGACCGTATCGCCCAGGTCGCGTTATCTGCCTTCCGGCTGGTGGACCGCATGGTGGAATTCGGCGCTCGTGTGCGTCGCGACGACATGTGCCATATCGTACGTCTCAGTTTTTGTGCTCTTATTCATGCTTGGAACTACTGACTCACCTGGCATGGCTCTCTGTGGACGTGTGTGCGCTTGTGCTTGTGCAGCTGGGTAACAGCATGACGCAGCTGGTAAACAAGCTTGGTGAGCCACAAGCCAAGGTGCGCGACGAGGCTGGCGCTGTGCTGGGTCGACTGGCTGCAGCTGACAATGTTGGCGTGGCCTTTGTGGCTCAGCACCTGACCAAACGCTCCAAGAAGCCGTTGGGTCTCAAGTTCCTTCTGGGTCGACTGCTGGTTCTCCAACGATTGCTGACGCGATTCGAGTTACTGCCCGAGTCAGATTTCTCAGTGGCTGGTATCATGGGCTTCTTGGAAGACAGCAACTGTCTCGCACATCAGAGTCGGGAGATCCGTGACGCTGCCAAGGACATCACCGTGGCCATGTATAAGATCGTGGGCTCTGACGTGGAAGGCTACTTGAAGGCGCTGCGCCCCAAACAGCTCGAGGAGTACCAGGCGGCGTTCGAGGCGGTTGATGAAGCTCAGGCCACCAATAGCAGACCTTCAGGCGGTGCTGGGCCACGAGATCAACACTCGGAGCCAGTGCAGACGGAACTGGAGCAAGAGGACGCTGAGAGCGACGACGAGTCCGTGGACGAGTACACGTGTCCGTTCTGCGGCGTGGTGGACGAGCGGTTCGACTCGGACTTCCTGGACCAACACTTTTGGTCGGCTTGCAAGATGCTGACGCCCTGTAAGATGTGTGGCCAGGTGATTGAAGTGGCTACACTCAACGAGCACCTGCTGGCCGAATGTGAGCTGCAGCAGAACCACCGCGAATGCCCTCGTTGTGGTGAGGCCATCACGACCAAGTTCTTCGAGCGTCACGTGTCGCTCAACGACTGTCCACCACGTCAACCGCCGCATCGGGCGAGTCGCTGTCCGCTCTGTCATGACGACATTGCGCCGCGCAAGAAAGGCTGGAGACGTCACTTGATGGAGGAAGGCTGTCCCAACAACCCACGTAGTTAGGCGTGAGGCCGGTTGTAAAGTGGACAAGACAGCGAGTGGTAGGAACGACGGGGTAAGAGCTGCATGAACCGCTTTAAGAAGACAACACGAGGAGCGACGGTGAGCTACACATGGCTGGTTGGTGCTCTGTGAGACGTTGTCTGTCTGTGTGATTATCATGCTGGAAGTAGACGCTAGCTACGTCAAGACTCGACTACTACTGGAGTACTGAAGAAAGGTACGTTATCTGTGGGGGTGGCTGGAGAAGTCTTGAGACGTCGATCTTGTTACTGCTCGCTTGGATTATCGTCGTCTTGGGCGCTGGAACTCGGGTGCAGACTGAAAGTCACGTCGTCCTCGCGACGCAAGACAAAGAGCTGGACGGCGTCCACGTGACGGCCACGGAAGCGCAGGACCGTCGTGCCTGAGATGGCGACAGCAGTAATTTCTCCATCTCGCTGCACACGTGCCGAACGTACACCAACAAGTCGCCAGTGACTGCTCCACTCGACGCTGCCAGCGTCCAGCACCCGCTCCTGTGACTGCAGTAGCTCTAGATCGACGTTCTGCAGTCCATCTACTAGCGGTCGCCACTGTTGGAGCAGTGAGACTTGAGCCGATGAGCGGGGATCAGTGTCGACTGCAAGAACAGACGCGTCGTCACGTTTCAGGTTCTCGCGCTTGTTGCCAGTGCTGATATGAGTGGAGACCGAGCTGGAAGCAGCGAGTGTCGCACTGGACGGCGTCTGTGGTGTGACGTAACTGGGGTCCTTCCAGCCGTCGTACTCAGCGTCTACAAGTGCGTGGTGTAGACTTCTAGCAGCCAAGTCGCGGAAGAGTACGTCGTGGTGACGAGATCTATCGCTACTAGCAGAAGGCACTCCAGCACCAAGCTTGAGCTTGTCCGCGAGCTGTATGAGGTACTGCTGTCGCTTCTCCCGCGTCTCCGCGAGCATCTGGAGCGCGTGCTGTCGTAGCTTACGCTTAAGTCGCGTCTTACGGCAGGACACGCGGTTCCGCAGGCGTCGTCTGACTAGAGCAGAAGGAGTAGCCGTGCTTGAGGCTGTCGTCTCACTGGCGATAGAGGGGGCACGGCCGCTCGGCGTCGTCTCCGCAGACTGCGCAGCCGTCAACAGCGCAGAGCACGTCGGGAATGGCTCAATCATCATCTCGCCAGGGCTAGCACGGGTGCTGAGCGCAGTGTCCACACACTGTGCAGCCGCCAGCAACGCCGTGAACGTCGGGAGCGGCTCCTGCAGACGCTGGACGGTATTGCGAGGCGGACTGGAACGGCAATAGCGCCGCGACGTCTGGCTGTGGCGCGTCATGCTGAACCAGAGGGAGTTTCTCCTCGGTCGCGACGTGGGCGGTTGACTGGCGTTCCGGAAATGGCGAAGACTATGTAGCTCTCGTGCTTTTCCGCTGCTGGTGCTTTTTCTCGACGGACGAGGAGCTACAAACCGCGAGCTGCAAGCCTGGCCGGCCGTCGCCCCAAGAAAGGCCGCGACTTTAAGCTCATGCCACAGACGCGGGAAGCTTCCGGCGCTGGAGCTTCTGAGACATCACAAGGTTCGCAGCTCGAGCCTCTGAGCAGAGATCTGTGTCTATGACGTGTAGCTGTAGACATGTGGACGAGGGTATCTGTCGGCGCCATGCAGTGTAGTCATCTCCAGCTGAGCCAGGGACAGCAACAGCTACAGCGAGTCGAGGACCAGTTGGTGGAGCGCTACTTGCTGTCCGATGACCAACAGTGGCCTGAAGGTGGCGCTGGGTGTGGGTGTGGGGGGGGCTGGCAGCGAGGATCGCTGGCGCGGTGGGATGTAGCCATCTTGGAAGCAAGCCGGTTCGTGGGGAGAAGATTGGCCAGCTGGATGCCAGTTTCGGCGCTGAATCTGAAAATGAGTTCAGGCTGGCGTGTTTATGCGCGCGTTGTCTTGATTTCAGTCAGGCTGTCTCCGCCCGGTGCTCCTTGAAGGTGAAGCCACATGACGTGTTGGTCCCAGCCCAAAACGAGAGGTTCGCCTCCCAAACCTAGCGAAATCGAGGCTACAGCCACACGCCCGGTGTCCACTGCATCCAAATTTGGGCTGGTTAGCACCTACTCGATGTGTTTTGGGCTCTTTTGTGGTGGTGCCAGCAGCAGGATGACGTTGTGGTGCCCCCCTCACACTTCCAAATTCTCCGAAGAGCTCCATAGTCCAGCGCATTGGCCCTGGCGGCGGAGATGGCAGCGCACAAGCAGCCGTCTGGTCTCTTTGACGACCTGGGCCAAGGAGAGGCCGGCAGCTATGACAGCGTGGCGTCGCCCGCCAGTCACACGCGGCGTCGAACGAGCCACCGACGTCCTCGCGCGGCCAAGATCGGCACTTTGCACGTCTGGACGCTCAAGGAGCGCGTACAAGCCTTCCTGGACGGGTATTCAGCATTCCGACGTGTGCAGATTGCATCTAAGCGTATTGTCTAACTAGTGTGGGTGCTCGCTGTGCCTGGTGGGACTCTAGAACGGCCGGGATCGCCTTTGAGACGCTCAATGTGGTGCTCAGCATGGTGCTAGTGATCACCACCGTCGTGGATGTACGTGGTCGCTGTAGCTTGGTCAAATAGCGATGCAAACAGGACAAGAACGTCCCAGTAACTTGTCAACTCTGTGTTTGATGTGCTTTGCAGTCATACCGCAACGTGGAGCTGAACGAGGAGAGCCTGGCGTACAGCTATTTTGAATTGGGAGCCACGCTCTTCTTTGCGCTGGACTACGCCTTGCATCTCTACGCGGCGCAGGACCGACTGCGGTTCATGGTGACGCCCATTGGCATCATTGACCTCGTTACCATTATCCCGGCGCTTCTGACTTTTTTCCTCACGACGCTGAGTCTCAACGGCGTACTGCCGCTGCTTCGTGTAGCTCGTGTCTTCCGCATGCTGGCCGTTCTACGACTCTACCGCATCGTTCAGTCTTACCGCGGCTACGACTACCAGCTCGGTGTGCTCATTTTCCTCATCCTGGCGCTCATTTTCGTGGCTGCGGGTGTCTTCCAGATCCTGGAGGAGTCCTACTACACCGAGCAAGGTCTGGATCCGCTCGAGTTCCACCAGGCTATGTATTTTGTCTTCGTCACCATTTCCACCGTCGGCTACGGCGACATCTCCCCACAGACCACGGAAGGTAAAGCACTTGGCTACACCCTAGTGGAGACGCGTAGCTACAGTGTTCTAACGTCCGCTATGCTGCACAGGCCAACTCTTTGTGATCTTGATCATCGTGGTGATCGTGACGGTGATCCCGCGCCAGGTGACACGTCTCATGGAGCTCTCGTCGTTACAACATAGCTATATGCACAGTTACTCGTTACGTCGACGTAGTGTCCACAACGGTGGTCACGTGGTCGTGACGGGCCACGTGCGACTGGAGAGCGTATCAGAGTTCCTCAAGGAGTTCTACCGTCCGCGTCAAGGTCGCGTGAATATGGACGTGGTTTTCTTGGCCGACCACGTACCGTCCGACAGCCTGCAGGCGCTGCTCATCAATGTGCGCTACAGGCGTCGCACGACGTACCTCAAGGGCAATCTATTAAATGACAAGGACGCCAAGCGCGCGCATGTGGCACAGGCCGCAGCCGTCTTCATTCTAGCGGCCAAGAACGACCCGCGGCGAGCTGAAGCCACAGACGCACTGTCCGTTCTCATGGCGCTAGCGATCGACAAGTTCCGCTTTCGTGCCAACCTGGAGCAGCAGAAGAGCGAAGAGAGAAGCCAAGAGGGATTACATCACGCTGCGTTGGCTGGCGAGCGTCAGCTGCGACGGAAGGTCAAGCAACCACGCCCAATCCGCTGCTTTATGGAGATCTTGTCACCGCAGCCAACGCGCGGACTACGTACGATCACGGGTGTGGAGGTGGCGCTCAACACGCCACGACTGCGCACGGCCATACTGGCGCGCAGTATTCTGTGTCCGGGAGCTACAGCGCTGCTGCTCAACCTTATCTACTCGCCCACGGAGCGACACGTGGTGCAGGGCCGACGGTCGCACACTCCCTGGGTGGCTGAATACGCTGGCGGGCTGCAACATCTGCTCTTTCCGGCGATGTTGCCGGCTTACTTTGACGGCATGCTCTTTGAGCACGCGGCAGAAAAGCTCTACCTCCAGTACGTGGCTTGTATTTCTCTAGCACGCGTCGTTGCATCTCACATTCTGAGGTCAAGCTGGCTCAGTATCGAACTAACTGTCTTGTGCATCTTCCTCCAGCTTCCAGGTCATGGTCATTGCATTGTATGACCGCTCTAGCGCTCGACATGGCGGAAGACGCATCCGCCTGAGTCCGTTCGGCGAGAAACTCGAGGAAAAGTGCGTCAACCTGGAAGCCTGAGCTGCAACGCTGTCCCCACCACGTGTATGGCTAACATCACTGGCCTTTATCTGCTGGTTTGTGTCGCAGCGATCTAGTGTTCCTCATCGCGCCCAGCGCATCAGAGGCCAAGCACGCAGTGGACTCATTGGGGGAGTGCGATCGTGAGTTCGACCACGAACAGAACGCCTCGAGCACTTCGAGAGGGCTTCACATACCTTTCACCGCAGCTATCACAGCCCCCACAGTGAACGCTGGCGTCGGTGGCACCCCACCCGTGCTTGTTTTCTCGTCGGAGACAGTTTTGGATCGCCAATCCGACGACCGACGACCGTCACTAGACCTTGAGGACGAAGCTGAAGCCGCTGGCGACTCGTCGCTCTCGCCATCATTGGTTTCAGTCAGCGAAGACGACGTCTGTGAGGAAGTGGAGCAAGAGTGCCCGACAACCTCAGCTCTTGCTTCACACATAGCGCCATCCACCGCGTCAACAACCGCGTCGTCCCCCACATTATCATTGCCAGCCTTCCAGCTCGCAGGAACGAGTCAGCGACCATCCATTGGACAGCTACGTCGCGAGAGCTCGACCCTAGCCGTGGGTGAACGTCGGAGACTGCGTGGGCACATCCTCATCTGTGGACCGTTCACACAGGCCCATCAACTCGCGTGCTATCTAGATGACCTGTACACTCGTGAGAGAGGAAGTGCAGAAGGAGAGCGGCCGCCAGTCGTGCTCTTGGTGAAGACGGTGCCAAGGGACAAGGAGTTTGCCAACCTGCCACGTGCACTGCCTGCTGGTGTGTTTGTGGAGCGTGGTGCCTCGCAGAATGTGGAGGATCTGTTGCGTGTACGTGCTTACGAGGCGGAGAGTGTGCTGCTGGTACCTGGAAGCTGGGAGGGCGCCGTGGACGAGAGCTCCGAGGTCGTGGACGAGCATTTGCTGGACTACCAGGTGATCATGTCCACACTCTCGCTGCGTACGATGCAAGGGCTGCACCAGGAGCATTTGCAGCAGCAACAGCAGCAGTTTCAGACTGCGAGCAGTGACAACAGTCGACTTACGAAAGTCACTGTGGCACCAACAGCTCCGACTCAGCCGCCCACACTAGGCTGCTCTGTTGTCCGATCTCACGAAAGTATCAAGTATTTTGCCTACAAGAGTCACACAGGGCTTCAGGGCCTCGACGATGTGCACGGCGACCACAGCGAGGATGAAGGTATCGCTCCAGGCTTCCGAGATCTCTCGGAGAACCCACACGACGAGTATCACGACGACACGCACGCACTGCACGATTCCGAGCATTCGGGCCACTCGCATCGACGGTACAGTCCGCTGGGCCTACTCGGCCGGAAGTTGGCAGCTGAACGACGCCGACGTCGTGCTCGAGCTGAGGCTGAGAGGCTCCTACCGCCAGCTTTTGCTCCGGCGTATGCGGCTGGTGAAGTGTTTGTGGACTCCATACTGGACACACTACTCTGCCAGTCGTTCTTCAACCCGTACGCGGTGGACCTGGTGCGGGCTCTCGCTGGAGATTACTATCCGATCAGCACTGGATCAAGACATGGAGGTCATATTGGGGCTTCAGGCCGTCTGGATAAGCACGGGTCGCCACCAGAAGACCCAAGGACCTTCCGAGCCTCCATGATGCGCTACTTCTCGTCCCCGAATATGGTCGAGGACGCCGTGAAGGGCGGAGAGGAGACTGCATCATTGCCGTCGAAAGCGGGGGAAGCAGACCATGGAAGGCCCTACCCTGCGTTGCGTGTGGCTACACTGGCGAGTGAGCTGGAAGGCGAGTCTTTCGCCGAGGTCTTTGTCCGTGGACTGGCGCAGGAGGTGCTGGTCTTGGGCGTGTACAGACGTGCTCGAGCTGGCGGTCGCGGCAACGCGCGGCCTTACGTGGTGACATGTCCTGAGTCGCCCGAAGGCTGTCGCGTCGAGCATGGTGACCAATTGCACGTGCTCACAAAGCGACCAGGACCTGTACGCATTCGGTGAGGACGACGCGGTGCAGGCGCAGGTGCAGGTGCAGGCTGAAGTTGTAGTTTGCTGTTGTAATCAGATGTGGGATCTTGTAGAAGTGTGTGGTCGGAGAGAGTAGCCATGTCGATGTTTATCTGAGGCACTCTACTTCTTTGTTGAGCCGGTTGAAGAGAAACCCGGCGTAACAACTTGGCCTACAGGGCTCTCGGTCGCAATGAAGACCCCTACGCGGACTGAAATGCACATACGGGTTGAGTTCCAGAGCACTGAGGTTCGAGGTGCCCTCCATGCTCCGTGGGGCGACGTACGTGGAGCTATTTGGTCCTGAGCCGCAGCATTGCCATCCAGACGGTTGGAGGACTCAACGTCTCTGGAAACGATCCTCCAAACGGACGAGAACAAACCCAGCGGCATGCCTAATTTACAGAGCCCCTGGAATGGTTTTCAGGCGTCTCTCAGCATGGCGGCAGCGCCGCCTCGAGAAAGAATGCGGCTCTGTCATTGTTCCACGACTTGATCCTTGCCTGTGCAAGGACAGCTCATGCCTTTGTCGATTGCCTGGCGCTGCTGCTGGCCAATCTGCACGTGGCGCCCGTGGGCGCGGTGAACTCGAATGCTGCGTCCGCCGAGCGTTTGCTGCCCGCCTGCTGTGTGCTGATGCAGCAGCTCGTGGCTCCAGGCGACCGCGCGACTGCGCAACCGATGCTGGCCAACGCCTCGATACATCCCTAAGTTACCATGAGATACCCAAGTACCGTCCTGGCCCTAGTGGACATACCGTTTGCTGTTCTAGGTCGATGTGTGTGAGCAAGCTCACGCACACCTGACACCACGGAGTAGGCGTCTCCGGACACCCGGACTCCAGGAGCCCGAGTGAGCAAGTGCTCGTTCTTGGGGTAGATGTTGCGCGCGGCGTTCACGTCGCGGTCAATCGTCAGGCTGCAGTGCGAGCACGAAAGGACCTTCTCGCTGGTGATGCTGCGGTTGAGTCTCCCGCAGCACGAGCAGGCCTTCGTCGTGTAGTGCTCTTCACACTCGATCACCCTTCCTCCAGCACGGTCCATCTTGTACGACAGCAGTGTCTTGA
>JAADYK010001194.1:0-10578 GCA_023338225.1 Halophytophthora batemanensis | reverse complement strand
TCAAGACGCCACCAAGATCTTTCAGCGCATGAAGCGCGTCGTGCGAGAGGACCTGCGCACCCGCAACCAGCGACGCATTGCAGCGTTGAACGCAAAGGAAGCCCAGAGGAAGCAGATGCTCGAGCAACAGGGCGTCCTCACGCCGGAACAGCAGCTCGAGGCGAAGCTCGACCGTATGTTTGAGGCGAGTCCAGCATCGTGACTAGCTGCGCAATGCGGTTTATAGCACAGCGAGCTTGAAGAGAGAGGTACTTCGACCTCTGCACACTGCGACGATGGCATCAATTGACGTAAGCGATATCAAATGGTGCATCACCAACTGTCCTATTCAAATTGAGCACTACACGGGGTCGAATGACCAACGTTCATTAGCTGTTGAGTTGGGCAACGTGATGTAGCCGTAGTCAACCGGTTGACCACTCTCATCTCAGTCGACGCGCACTTGCTGCCTCTGGCCAGTGCTGCTACCAACGACAGCCACGGCGCTGGAGGACTGATGCCACGGCGCTGCGCGTTAGCAAGCCACAGCGGCTCTTTCGTGCTCGGGAGCTCGGGGAATCTACGACTGACAGCAAAGCGATGAGCACCTGTGGAGCAGCGTCTTGCTGTTTCGGTGGTCGCGTATCATCAGACGGAGTTCTTGAAGATGGGATAGATTCCTAGTTTCGAGTGGGTTACACCAAATTCAGCCCACCATTCGGACGCATGCCCCTACCCGCCACCTGCTTTTGGTTGGCCAGAAGGCCATGCTTGGTTGGAGCCCCTACGAGGACCAGTCAATAGGTTTCGCGTCTTGAGCCCCCTCTCTCACAACATACAAATCAGTATATGCGGAGTTTTCAAACATACCGGAACGAAGATAAAGCGTGCGGGGAAGCTCCTGCGGGAGTATTCCGTGCCGAGCCTCAAATGGCAGCCGATTCGCCGCCCGCCAGCCTATTGCCTCTCACTTTCTGCTGACTGCTCTGCCTGGAACATCTCCGGGTACGTCTTCCTGCGCTTGTTCGAGTGCTGTCTCCACGTCTGCAAGTGCCGGTCGGGTGTGTCCACCGCGGGCATGCGCGCGCTTCACTTCCGACGCTGGTGCTGACGTTGCTCCCGCGTTTGTGGTTCTTTGTGGCAGCATCTGAGCATCCAGGAGGGAATCCAAATGCAGCTCTTCGTGGAGACCCTGTCGGGCTCCCCGCTCACGCTTAGCGTGGCGGCGGACGCCTCGGTGGCGTCGGTTAAGGCGGCCGTGGAGGACGTGGAGTTCATGTCGAACTTCCGTCTGGTCTGCGCCGGCAAGCAGCTGGAGAGCGGCTCGCTCGCGGACTACGCGGTCGGCGAGTGCGACACGCTCAAGATGCTGCTGTCGGTGAACGGCGGCATGCGCGCCAAGTGGCGCAAGAAACGCATGCGTCGTCTGCGTCGCAAGCGCCGTAAAATGCGCCAGCGCGCCAGATAAGCGATCTCCAGCTCCCTCTGATCCGCGTCGCTTGACGTAGACAGAGGCAGTGGATTCGCGTGTCGTGCCGCGTTGGTGCGTCTGGTGTCGTTTTGGCCGCTTTGCGGTGGTCGGGACGCTGCTGGACGTCTGAGTGCAGCGTGGCACAGGCCGGCCCTCGCCAAGTTCCAGCAGCATGGGTGTTCTTCTCGGCGCTGACCTTTGCAGTCGTTCGCGGCTCTTTTCGGGAGTTCAGATTGCAGCTTTGTCTGGATAAGGCTCTAATCGGAATGAGAAGCAGTGGCGGCCTTCTGCGTGGAAGGCCCATGAGGATCACAACCTTCGAGTTATGCTTGTCTTGCCGTGCCTTGATCGATTTCTTGTGGAATGGTGCTCGTGTCTGAGCTTGCTTTGAAGTGCGGTAAATTGCTTCCGAAGGATCTTCGACACGGAACGTCCTCGTGTGAAAACGTGCACTACCCCTTCGACCACGAGCTAGCCCACTTCAAGCTGACGTTCAGTCTTCTGGCTGGTCCTACACCATGCCACTGAACGTCTGAATGTTGGCGGCGGTGATCGTGGCACCAGCCAATATCCGTGAGTGGTCATGGTGTCGCTATGTTCTGGCGCTCCCGAGTATTTGTCTCCCTGAAGAGATTGGACTCCAGATGCATCGGGGTTGCCATGGCGACACTCGCCAGCCTGATGGGCATGAGGTTCTGCTCGGAATCGTGCAGGTTCTGGAGCCCCCCTGCACTGTTTGGCTGCCAGCTACAACCAGGCGGTCAAGTAGCTGGAAGTGAGCCATCCGTTGATTCCAAGTCAGTCTATAACGTTAGCTTATAGTGGCGGATGCTGTACAGTTCTCCTTGTTCGCCTCCTCTAATGTTGCTCTGATGCTAGGAGTGCTCTACCAACTCCACTCTTCTAATAGGGCGCGTTGGGGTCGTAGTTAAGCGCCCAGGCTGCAAACGCCGATGCCGACGCCGAAACACGACGGAAGAGTGTCTGTGGACGCTCCGTGACGGCGTAGACGCGACTGGAACTCGGAGGCGCGCCTTCTCCACGTTCTAGATCGCGCTCCCCACGCAGCGAGTGCACGCTGTCGTCGTCGTTGTAGTCCGTGTCCACACGCGTGGCCGGCACGTCGTTGAGGTCGTTCGCGTCTCTCTTGCTGTGTTTGTCCGGGCCCAGCACCACCAGATCCTCTTCTCTGGGCGCCGACCGGTTGCGTGTGGACAACAGCGGCGTCCAACGCGAGTCTCGATTGCTGCTCAACTGTCTGCCTGTAGCAGACAGTGGCGCGTTGGAGACACCCGACCTGATTCCAGGCGAGACAGAACCCGGAGCGGCCGTATTGGAGTTCAAGTCCGTAGGCGGCTCCACGCTCTCGATCTCGTAGTCCTGCAGCACGCGGAAGGCTCTCTTGCGTAGCAGCTTCTCCTCTTCTCGACGTTCGAGACGCTGCGCGGGTGTGTCAAAGACCCACATGGTCTCTCCGTCGCTCGTGCTGTCGCTGCTAGAGTCGCGTCGCGTACTGGCACGAGAGCCCTCCAGTCCGTCCGTCTCGTCGTCCGCCAGTTCCTCCTCGGGGATCTTCTCCAGCTCGTCCTCCCACTTGGCTCGCTTGCCAGAATGCTGGCGGTCCTTGTCGCCGTGACGCCGTAACTTCATGACCGAGTGCGCCAGTGCGCCAAAGACCTCGGCGATGTTGGCGTCGTAGTGCTTCTCGAACGCGTCCAGTTGGATCTTG
Source organism: Halophytophthora batemanensis (assembly GCA_023338225.1). NCBI lineage: Eukaryota > Oomycota > Peronosporomycetes > Peronosporales > Peronosporaceae > Halophytophthora > Halophytophthora batemanensis. The sequence continues at coordinate 7,399 of JAADYK010001194.1, read as the reverse complement.
CTGTTGAGCGCCAGCACCTTCTTCTCGCGCAGACTGCACACGTGCAAGTCCTCTTGCTCCAGATCTAGCTCCTCCTCCTTGCTGCTGGCTGTACTGTCCTCGGACGACTTGCGGTCGTCTCGGCCGTCACTGCGTTGGCCTGAACCAGAACCCGGTGGTAGACCCGTGCCTCGGAAGGACAAGAAGCTGCGGAAGCTGCGACGCTGGCGATGACGTCGCAGAGCCTCCAGCCGCTTCTTTTCCCGATACGCTCGAAGCTTCTCCATCTTCTCCATGTGCTTCTCAGCGCGCTCCACCAGCACCTCCCAGCGCTCACGAAGTTGCTCCGTCGTATAGAGTTCAAACTGCGCGTCGTAGTGGTGTTGTTTAGCCAGTAATCTGTCCAGTACCTTGATGAGTTCCCACTTGGGTCCCACGCGCTCCACGGCCAGCACCAGGAGCTCGTCGTTGAAGCAGTCGCAGTGCTGGATTCGCTCGGTACAGGCCGGGCAGAGATCTTTCCAGCCCCACGTCTTAAGCACCAGGTACCAAGCCAGATCCTGCGCCAGTCCCATGATGGACATGCGCATGATGGCAGCTAGTACGGCAAAGTACATGAACTTCTTGAGGAAGAGACAGCTGCGGTAGAGCCAGACGTAGAAGATGGGGATCTGCGCCACCGTGAGGATCACAGCCACCAGCACCTGCAGCAAGAAGGCCAGACGGAAGGAGAAGCCCTTGAGGTCTCCACCAGCCGCTTTAGCGCGAAAGTACTTGCGACGCTGGCGGAAGATGAGCTTGAAGACCTCCTTGAACACGGCTTTGCCTGCAGACGGCAGTACGGAGACCAGGATGGCGTAGAGCACCACGGACGTGAAGATAGTGAGGTCGGCCCCCACCGAGTCGCGCAGCATGACGATGAGGAAGAGCACGTAGAAGGTAATGTAGAGCGAGCACACGACGATGAGCGCCCGCTCGCCGCGAGACAGCCGCTCGTTTCGGTAGGGACAAAAGACCCACGTGAAATAGTTCTCGTGGCGCCACCACGTATAGAAGGGCTCGAAGGGCCGACGGAATTTACGCCAGCAGCACGGGCCGCACAGCCGCGTCTTGGGCACCTTGCGGTCCCACGGCATGGGCTGCCAATAGTCCACCTCGTTCTCCGGCACGGCGAACTCGCGCGTGTAAATGCGCTCGAGATTGCTCTTGAAGCTCTCGCAGCGGAAGATCATCTGGAAGAGCCGTAGTCCAAAGAGCGTGATGACCAGATACGGCAGGAAGAGCAGCAGGTAGGCGCCGCCGCGCCAGCCGGACGAGCAGCAGTTGACGGGCATCGGGTTCACGTACATGTACGTGACGTTGAAGAGTTCCCAATTCTCCTTCTTGGCCATCTTCTTCGGCTGGTCCAGTTGGTAGATCTTCTCACTCGAACTCACACTTGTAGGGAGCTGCTCCATCTGGCAGTAGTCCACAGATGGGTTGCGTTCCAGGTAGCAGGGCTGTACTACAAAGTACATGTCGTCTTCGTCCTCGTTCTCGATCCACGTGGTGGGCAGTGTCGCGTACGTCGTGCGGTTAGCTGATGCCTTGTGGACGTGCCGGAAAGGTTCTCCAGCCACGTACTTGTCGAACTGATCCTCGTACATGAGCAGTACCTGGAAGTAGGATGCGTTCGGGTTGTCAAAGTTGGACGGATCGGGCGTCTCAATGGTGTACTTGAGGTGCAGCGAGACCTCGTCCAGCAGATGCAGATACGTAAAGTCCTGCGTGACCACCACGTCCTGCACCACAAAAGCATCCAGATGCAGTACTTCGTTCAGTTGAAGCGTCGAGAGCGACACGCCCAGCCAGATAACGACCCCCACGCCGATGAGTAGCCACGTCCAGAACTGCACACAGCCGCGCCGTTTGCTATAGCGCGTGCCAAGAAAACCGGTCCAGAAGTGCTCTGGTGCAGGTGCTACGGGCCGTTCTTGGATGTACGAGGCGCGGGCGGCATGCACGTAATAGTCCTCATCTTCCTCTTCGTCCGAGAGCTCAGCGTCTGTCCGATCCACGTGGCTGTCGCGTGGCGTGTGGTTCGTGCCAAAGGGGATCGTCTTGGGGTTCATCTGGATATTGGGTTCATGGCCGATGGACTTGGCATAGGCGATGTAGGCTTCCAACAGCTCCGTGTTGAGTCGTTCGTTCATGACATCACCCTCGTCACTCTTGTCGTCGTTCTCGCTCTCGCTGGACGAGTCGGACGACAGGCTGTGCACGACGCCAGAGCCTGACGCGCGTACTTGCGAACGTAGTGACTTGGCGTGCCCGGCCTTGCTGCTCTTACGCGAAGAGCGTTGCTTGAACGTGTCGAACTGCACGGGTTGGTGCGTGTTGGCCTTGTGCACGAGCTCCTCAAACAGTGCAAAGTTCTCCTTGCGTCTGGCGCGCTCCTCTGGCGTCTCGTCCGTCTGACGATTCACCAACTCGGACGGCAGCGACGACTGCCTCCCTACTTGCACTCGCTTACGCGTGTGCTTCCCATTCTTATTGTCCCCCGCGTCGTCCAATTCCAGGCCTTCGGCTGTGCTGGAAGGCGCGACGCCAGACAGCCCCAGAGCCGAGTCGGACGCCGTGCGCTGTCGCATGATGCGATCCAGCAAGCCTTCACTCGAGCCATGTCGCCGTCGTGCGCCGCTGCCGGCGCGCCTTCTTCTTCTTCTATTGCTGGAGCCGGTACCAATGCTTCCGACGCTGCGCTGACTGTTGACAAAGCTCTCGCCGTCGTCATCGTTGTCGTCGAGCTCGCTCACGGTGGTGGACATGGGCCCGAAGAAAGCCGTGGCGATAGCTCGTCGATGCTGTTCGCGCGTGCTGCTATTGTAGCTGCTCATACTGGCGTTGCTGGCCACGCTGTTGATCTCGTCGTGCTCGTGGGCCGCATGCGAATGGCGTGATTGACGCCCGAGAGGCGATGCCGGAGCCTCCCGCACCGCTACAGGTACCGGCGGAGGCGGGGGTGGCCGCGCTTCATCTGCCGCCGCCGCATTGGCCGCTGCGATGGCCTCTGGGGTCGGCGTGGCGCGCTTGGGCCTGCCGCGCCTGGACATATCCGCGCGTTCCTGTGCTGCTGCTCGAGTGGTGCGCGTCCAGGAATGAATGACCTGGACTGATTGAGCTCTCTGCGATGGCGCTGGCCCGTAATCCGCAAATAGCATGTTGTTGCAGGCGGCGAGTTGCCCCCTCGCTCTCTGCCGTTTTTGGCCAATGGGATGCGCCCGGGTTCTGAGGGTGGGCCAAGAAGATTGCCGAAAAAGGAACGCGGTCCACGTTTGAACTTGATTTCTGTATGTGGAAGCGGGGTAGGGCGGGCAGGGAAGTCGGTGCGTCAACAATGCTACGGACTTTTTTAATTCGGGGAACCAGCCAATGGGGGCCGCGCTCAGGCATTCGGAACCTGGCGAAACGTCAATTCAGCCAATGGCAGGCGGATCTCCGCCAGATTACGACGTCGCGGCCCATCCGCCTGTTTATGCCATTTCACTTGGTGACTTTGTTGGCGCCTGTGATACGGCCGCGAGCATACAGGCAGCAAGTGCTGGGACAGCCAAAACCGGAGACCAGAAAGCTCTGGCGTGCAACCTGCTCCGCGTGAAGCAAGGCGCAGGTCTCGCCAGGCCAGGCGCAGCGCCAACGCGCTCGCGGATGCCCCGGAATGGGGGCACCTGCCTCCGAACCAGTCGGCCTGGTAGTGGCGAGCAAGCATGCGAGCCAGCGGATTACGAGCCCGCGCGGCGCTTGCAACGGGACGCGTAATCGGATCCGCGTCGAATTGGCCTGCTGTCCGACCAGCGCTTGAGCTGCAAGCCGCAGACCACTCCCTCCTTTCTGCTTCTCCGCGGCGGATACTCTCACGGATTCGCGGCACCGGAGAGAGAGAAGGCGCGGAGCGCCATATCCCCAAGCTCGTCCCTTTCTGGGTGTGGCTGCAGCTCTCTTATCTTCGGGCCGGCTTTGGGTTGGTAACTTGGAGCGATCAGGAGCTGAGGCTGACAAGCATCCACTTTTGGACTGCTGACTGACCTCGGCCTCCAGGCGATCATGGACGCGCGTCTCCCGAAGTTTGCACTTTCCGCGGCGTCACTCAAAGGCAGTCAAGCGGATGGATGGGTGCATAGCTGGCGTCGCTGTATGACGCCACGAATGTCCAGCGGGGCCGGGCTGCGCGGTGCTGCGGCCAGAAGGAGGCAGCAGTGTCGACCAGCATAGTGGCCATCGCTAGACCTTCTCGCTCTGGCGCACTTGCCAGTGCTCTTCCGCACTCTAATTCGGCAGCGGTGCGCCAAATTCCCATTTGCATTTCGCTCAACGAAAATGGTGCAGTGGCTGGTCCACGACCAACATCCAGTCGCACTTGGATACATGGGATACACTCTTCCCCGGCACAGCGCGCCGTGCCGCTCTGCGCTCTGCCCACGACGCTTAGCGCCTGGCGCCTCCGAGAGCACGCAGCTGCAGTGGACAGGAGCGGAAGAGCGGAGGCGCTCCCATTCCAGCATATCCTTTGGTTGTGCTTCCCGCTCTTCCAAGGGCACTTGACCTGAGCGCTGCTTATAGGAGCGCCACGCGTGCGTTGGCTTACACCAAAGGCAGGATTTGGTCCCACGAAACGACGAGTCTGTGGATATTCGGTCAGCGTAGTGCGGTGTTGGGCACGGTCTTCATGAGAACCGAACAAGTCCCGAACGCCTTGGCGGGCATTCATGGTGCAGCAGCACGCGAGCTGGACCGGCGTGGTAAGAAGCGACTTGGTGGGGCGCTTACCGCGCTGCACATGCGGCACGGCTCTACGTGCCGGACAGGCCAGTGCGGTGGACGGCCCGAAACTCCGGAAGTCGTGCAGGAGCATGCGGCTCGCAGCCCCGAGGCGCGAATGCGCGAACAAGAGCAGAAACGCGTTGTTGGGTTGTCGGAGCAGCACCGCCAGCGAGAGCACCCGGGACCCGGAGCAACACAGCACAAAGCTCCTGGGCCTTCACAACTTACAGCTGTTGTCACGCTCCGCAGGGCTGTTTGCCCACTCTGGCTCGGATTTGAATCCTTCATTCAATGAGGTTGCGTTCGTTTCGAGGTATGGTTACGATCTCCACATGTCCGTCCTGACCTATGCCTGAATCGCTGGTCAACTCTGCTAGCTGATGGAGCTGTGGCCCTGCATTATGCATTACATCGGACGTAGGCCAAGAGAGCGCCAAAGCAGCCGCCCACAGTGGGGGTGCCGGCTGCGTGCTTAGTGCATATGAGTGCACGCCATCCATGAAGGTGTCGTCAACTGCGAGTGCCCGAAGCACCCGCGTTTGCGTCGGTGCCTGAGTTGTCCATGACGCGTCTGGGATAGCTGACGCCAGCCTTTGGTTGAGCCAGTAGCGTCCTGCAAGTGGCTTCGTTCGCGGGGGCGTTCTAGGCACATGTTGGTGGGTAACAACCGCCATGCAGGTTGGTGTTCAGTCACAGAGTCGTGATGTCGACAGGCTCAGAGCCCCTGGAGCAGCCCGTCATGCCGAAGCTGGGGATACTGAAAGTTCCTCCATCTAGCGGACCCGCATCTCTGCGGAGGAGGCGCCGACCACAATCGCGGCGCTACCGCTGACGAAGCGTTGCTGGTGAGGCACTGGTGCTTGCGATACCGACGTCCAGGAAGTCGCGCGGTGAAAGTCGTTGCAGAAAGGTCCGTTTCAAATGGGTTTGCTTTACCAGCATTCTGCCTGGATGAACCTCGTGTTGAAGAGCGGCAGGCCATCCTTGGATAGTGGAAACAAGACAATTACCACCGCGAACCTCTCCCGAAGCGGATGCTGCGCCCCCGAATGGCAAAACGGCCTCTCATTCTCCAATCTCCCAGCAGTAGCGAACAGCAAACAGCGAACTCCGCCAAGCATCTCATGAAGGCCATCCAAGTTACGCGTTTCGCACCCGGAGAAGACAACCTGGAGTTCGTAGAGAATGCGCCCAAGCCCAAACTTGCGCCCGACTCGGCCGACATCCTGGTCAAAGTGCTGGCGACCTCCGTGCACCCGGGCGACTGCAAGGTCATGGGCGGCAGTCTCTCGCTCATGATGAAGCCCAAGCAGTTCCCGTACGTGCTGGGAATGGACGTGTGCGGCACTGTGGAGGAGGTGGGCTCCAAATGCACGCAGTTCAAGGCCGGCGACCGCGTCGTGGCATCCGTGGATGCTTTCGAGCACGGTACACTTGCCGAGTACATCGTTTTCGACTCGAAGCTGGCGGCACGAGCGCCCAAGAACTTAACTCCGGAGGAGTCAGCGTCTCTCGCTGTGTCGGGCTGCACGGCGCTGCAGGCGCTCAAGAGCGCTAAGATCGGCGCCGGCAGCAAAATCATGGTGGTGGGCGGCTCCGGAGGCGTCGGCACGCTGCTCATTCAGATGGCCAAGATCAAGGGCGCGGCGCTGGTAGCCACCACGTCCACCAACGCAGAGCTTGTCTGCTCGCTTGGCGCCGACCAGGCGATCAACTACCGCGAGAAGAAGTGGTGGGAAGAACTGGCGGGCCAGAACTTAGATGCTATCATTGATTGCGTCGGGTGCGAAGAGTCGTGGCAGCACTGCGACGAAGTCCTGGGCAAGCGTGGCCTCTACGTCTCCGTGTCCATCGATCCGAACGCCGAAGTGCGTAGCGTGATGGACTTGCTTCGGTTTGCAGGCCACGCCATGGGGCGCTCACTGAACCCGTTCACGACCAGTCACGTGATGGTGGTCAGCTTCCCGGAGGGCAAGGAAGTGCAGGAGGTGGTGGACATGGTGGACAATGACGGCCTCAAGCCCGTGTTGGACCCGTCGTCGCCCTACAACTTCACGCTCGAGGACGTCAAGAAGGCTGTGAAGCTGCAGCGCAGTCAGCGCGCCAAGGGCAAACTCGTCGTACACATCAGCGATCCGTGAGTGTAGAACCTGACTCGCGATTTGAGAGCTGTCATTGCTTCGCGAAGGAGCTGACGGCAATCTAGCTTTGGGTCCATACCACGAGTTGAACTCGACTCGGTTGGTTATCTTCCTGAAAACAAGAAAGAAACAGTTTCAAATCTTGAACTGCGAAAGAAGACTGAGTCTGAAGGTAACAGCGCAAACTGCGTGTCTCCATCGCCATTGATACTAAGCCTACGATCGGAGTTGGCTCTCCTCCGCATTCTACGAACTGTAAACCGCATTGCGCAGCTAGTCACGATGCTGGACTCGCCTCAAACATACGGTCGAGCTTCGCCTCGAGCTACTGTTCCGGTGTGAGGACGCCCTGTTGCTCGAGCATCTGCTTCCTCTGGGCTTCCTTTGCGTTCAACGCTGCAATGCGTCGCTGGTTGCGGGTGCGCAGGTCCTCTCGCACGACGCGCTTCATGCGCTGAAAGATCTTGGTGGCGTCTTGA